>JAJIYU010013066.1:0-14095 GCA_030144865.1 Tinospora cordifolia
GTTCTACTTTATTCATGAAACTAATAAATAGAACTATAGTTATAGGAAAGATTCCAACTCTGCCTTGTTGGGTGCAACCACCCTTTCCTTGAGACTCGCCAGTTAGAGGCAAGACTCGCCAGTTAGAGGCACTTTATCACTTTTTCAAAAGGGTCAGGATTATACGAGGGAAAAAAAGGGTGAGAAAAAAATTTAAAAATTTTCTCACCTCTACTATTTTCTCTCTTAGTCTAAAGAGTGAGAAAATAAAATTTTTTGTACATCAATTTAAAAAATAATTACTTTAATTAATTTTTATTAAATTTTCTCATGTCCAACCAAACAATCATGAGAAAATTTTATCAACAAAATTTAAAAAAAAAATAATATTTTCTCAAAAAAAAATTTAGCAACTAAACACAACTTGAATTTTAAATTCAAAATTGATAAGTTAACGTAAGCTTATCCATGTAAGTATGCACTCTTTAAATATAAATTCACATTTTGAAAGATCCTGAATGTTCATCCTAATACTCATTGATTTAATTTCAAAAAAAAAAAAAGAAATATCTTTTTTATTACTAATTGCAGATTTAATTAATGAAAATTAAAGAAATGATAAAGGAAAAAATTAAAAACAAACAAAAGGACAAGCAAAGTCGAAATATGCACAACGTTACCATGAGTGTGCAATTTTTAATCCTCTATTGCCAGGTCCTAGATGCAATTATTTTTTGAAAAATTGAAATAAAAATAGATCATTGAGTATTATATCAAATGGAGCCTTTACATAAAAAAAAATGTCTAAAAAGAAAAAAGAATTCGACCGTCATGAGAACTACCAAAAGAGTGGATGTCTCTAACATAGAAGGTAATAAGGTATATCAATAAGGCACTTGCACAGTAAGTAGTTCTTGTATGATATTAATATAATCAACAAATAATTAAATATAGCAGTACCTTTTTTTTTCTTAGATAATTATAGGAATACTTCAAATTAATACGATTAAACGATCAATGTTCGTCAATGATCTATGCAATTTTTAGGGAGTATATGGAATTATATCATTTAGCCAGTTGTTAATTAAATTTTTTTAGTTTTAATTAAAAAAAAGTAAATGCTATTGATATTTGGGTACCCTTCATATTGGACCATTAATTGAATATATGGAAAGGATCAATTTGACTAGAGGAGGCTAAGTGCATATCCAATGCAAAAAATGAATTACAGTTATGAAAATGTTTTGCACAATCAATGTAAAAGAAAATAATCTCCAATGTGACATTTGATAACCATAAAACTAAAAAATAGTCTCTAATACAACATTGAGTTTTGTGTATATATTTTTTTAATTTTTTTAAGTTATAAAAAATTAATTTTATAAGTTGATATTCTATGTAACTGTCTTTAGTACCCTCAAAGATAAATGGTATGTTGATTAATTTATATTTGAAATATATAATTATATAATCTCTGTAAAAAGTGATATAAGTTTTATACAATTTTAGGCTTCAATGTATTTAATAGGCTGTGGTTTTTTAATACATAGAAACCTAAATTTATGTACGTTTTTGTTTATGTTATTTATTTATTTATTTATCAATTATTTGATACAAATGAAGTATATTTGGTAGATGATATTTTTACTATAAAGTTTTCTGTGATGAATTATGTTAAATCTTTTATGTATTTTAATACAATTTTCTTTTAAAGAATTCGGACAATATATTAAAGGAATCTTTTGGGTGGCACTTGTTTTAATCGCAACAATTTAAAGAAATAAAAAGGGTTGATTGCACGTCACCGTCGACGACCACATCACCGATACCACGAACTACGAAGCCAGACGAACAACGGCCACCATGGCTGCCGTCCTGGTTCCCATTTTTGGAGGAATTGAAGGTGATGTGAGCTCCATATCACAAACATATATGTATATATTTGAAGTTATAAAAGGCCCCGAGGGGAGTAAGAATATATAATGATAATAATAGCATGATAAATAATAATAAGTGATAATAATAATAATAACAATGTAGGGACAAGGAGCCCAAAATTTTGGGCTCTGCCCTGCCACTTCGTGTGTTCAACGTCTTTCTGTACAGGAAGGGATATTATCCTAATCAAAAGGAAAAACAAGTTGACCGATGATGAGAAGGAGCAAAAGAGTGGATATCTCTAAGAATAATTATGTTTGGTTGGTTAAAAAATTTTAATTTTTTTAAAAAAATTTTATTTTCTTATGTTTGGTTAATGAAAATGATAAGAAAAAAAATTAAAAAAATTTTTACAGCCCAATAATTTTTCTCATCAAAATTTTTTCAACTTAAAAGGTAAAAAATAACATCGATTTAAAAAAAAAACTACCTATAACTAACTTTTAATAAATTTTTTCATGTTCAACTAAATAACTATGAAAAATTTTTTTCAACAATATTTTCTCAAGAAATTTTTTTTAAAAAATAATATTTTCTCAAAAAAAAAATTTCTTAGCAACCAAACACACCATAAGTGTTTTCATCATCTGTTCCATCAGATTTTGGATCCCAATTCTTTCTTAATTAACTTCATGATAATAATTAGTAAAACATATTTGCTTCACAAAATTGATAGTTTTTCTTGTTGGCGAAACTTTTAAATTTAGTTTTTGAATTTTTTTGTGATGTAAAGACTTTTGATATATCAATAAGTTGATTGTTATTAAATTCTCGTTTTACCTCCTCTTTTTCTTATATATAATATCATTATTTTATTAGATGAGTGGTTATAACTTTATATTTTAGTTACACAGTTTGAGTTTTATTTACAACAAAACACTTGTCAGCAAAATGTTTAATAAACAAATATAATATTTTTTTCTTATAAATTCATTATAACTAAATAACTACAATATATACTTATTACATGTAAACATATACTCTTTTAGTTACAATACATATTGAAACTATTATTATAGCTTTTACTTACGACCAGGTTGTTATTATATATTTTTATCTTACAATGTTTTACTTACAATCAATTTACGAGCCAAATGTCTTGACTAAAACTTTTACTAACGAATATTGATAGTTTTACTTACAGCACGTTGCGCAACTAAAAACTCTTTTTCTGGTAGTGAACTACAAAATAGTCTTCAGTGTAATTATAGATTTCTCTCACTTTATATAACATTGAGTTTTGTGCATATTTATTTATAATTTTTTTAAGTTATAAAAAGTTAATTTCAGTGCAATTATATATTTCTCTCACTTTATATAACATTGAGTTTTATGCATATTTTTTAAGCTATAAAAAAATTAATTTTATAAGTTAACATTTTATGTGACTTTCTAAAGCATCCTCTAGAGAGAGAGAATACATAGTCTTCACTTTTTTTAATTTGCCACATCAACTTCACATGAGGAAATGGACTATTGCATTAGAAAAGTTTTTTTTTTGATCCAATATCTATTTTTTTATGTGGCACTTATATTTTCTCTAATTCATAGTTGCATCAGAGATGTTTTAAGACCTCAAAAAAAATTAAATTAAATAAAGAAAAATGAAAGTTGCTTTATCTTTAATTGAACAAAGCTTTATAATTTCACGTCATTCCAAAAAAAATTAAATAAATAGATAAATATTTACATCATCTAATTTTTATTTCTTGATAATATTTTTGTTGTACATAGGCTAGGTAGAACTAATTTTAATCGTAATTACATATTAAGCTGTCAGTAAAAAATAAGCTTCTCCTTATTTTTTATATAGAGAAATAAAATAGTATGCCTCAATTATGGAGATTATACATCCATCGGAATAAGTTTTGTATTTTTTAAATATTTTTAATTGTTTGATTTTATTTTATTTTATTTTAGCCTATCTAAATCAGTACAATCTTATAAAAATAATCATATGCTATCTTAGGGATGAAACAAGCTAAGGGTTTAGTTGGTGCACTTAGAATGCAGGATAAGATAGAATAAATCTTTTATTTATTTTTTTTTTTTGTTAATGTTGTTTTTGTCGAAAACTAATTTCTTGCATATATTTTTGAATAGTATATATTCAAATTTAGGCCATATATGTGTGTGTATATATATATATATATATGATTATACATACTCAAGCACTTATGATTTCCTAATTAAAATTAAATACTCTCTTTAAGTTGTATTTGAAAACTAATTCAATATTAAAAATAACTCTTAATATCATATAAACTCTTATTAAATTATGTAATTTTCGCTATGCATGAACACTCATCCCATGTGGTTTCCTCCAATTTACTTCTTCAATTTCAGTGTGAAGTACAGAAGCATGGCAACATCGAAGAAGATGAAATACAATCCTAGGTTCTCCTGCTGAGTTAATGGCTTCCTCCATCTGGTGAAGGAATCATCAATACTTGCGCTAGTCCAAATAGAGGCTGAAGATAACAAGACACACGAATTAGATCTAACCGAGTCAAACAAAGATGAATATGACCCAACACATACCCAATTGACATGCACAAGATCATCAAAACCAGAATCCCAATTGGTGTGTACAGAAGTAGAGCCCAGACTTAGTTCTGTCTGGTAACACGAAAAGCCCATGGATGTTGACCGGCTAATACAACTTCTTGCTTTAAAATTTGAAGAAATTACAATATATGTTGAAGAAATTACAAAAAATATCGTTTTTTTTTTAACTTAATAGCATTAAAGTATTCCATTTTTTAAATACATTACATGATACTATATATTTTTACATAATATAAAAAATATTAGACTATATAGACACTCTACTATACGCGTTTCAATTTATTCAATATTCAAATGTCAGTACCCTTGTTGTCGTTGATCTTCTAATCACAGTGAACCAGTTACTGAGAATCTATTTCTGAGAAGTAGAACCAGAAGGGCGACACAATGCAGACAAAGGCGGATCTCCAGCAAACAGCCAACGCAAATGGTAGCAACAATCAATGGGGTGTGCAATGGGAACAGGGCCGGCCCCGAGGTGGGGCCCAAAGGGCGACGGCCCTGGGCCCCCGTCGCCCTTGGGGCCCCTTATTTTTAGGAACCCATGTATATATATAATTAAAAAAAATTATAAATTAATTATAAATTAATTTAACCATTATTTTTGGGGCCCCTAATTGTCGTTTTGCCCTGGGCCCCCGATATTATTGGGCCGGCACTGAATGGGAATGGTTGGCGAACAGCAAATGAGCAATGAGAGAACGATGAGCAGCAGATTTGGATCTAAAATGAAGAAGAAGAAGAACTCAGCGGAGCAAAACTTGGTGGGCTTCTCTGTGTTTGTGATTTGGATCTGCTAGGTCGTTCGCCTTGTTGTTTACACTATTCGTGATTTCAGTCTATGTTCATCGCCGTTACTGTTCATGAGGTAACCATCACTATTGCAAGTCGCATCTGTCGCCTCTGCCTTCTTCCTCCTCTTCTTCTTCTTCATCTTCTGTGTATGTTTCTAGAAAGAGAAACAAAATGAATGAAAACAGAAACTCGAGAAGAGATGCTGCCTTCCATCTCAGTGTCGAGCTTATTGCCCATTTGCCAGAGCATAGGCACCAGAGCCACATATTTCACAACAAGATCCCTTAAAAAGTTTTGAGTTTGCTTCCACTGTCATTTGCAATAAGTAGCGGCAATGAAGGACAATGGCTAGGGCAACGTTGGCGTTGAGGAGCGGCGATGAGTTGTAATGGTCATCGGCTGGCTCAATATAAATTATACAAATTATACCAGATTCATTTTTTTTATTTCTTTTGTATACAAATTATACCTAATTTATACCAAATTATACCAACCAACTTTTTGTTAGATTTTGTATTTCTTTTATATTCAGATTATATCAAATTTATACCAACTTTTGATATATAAAATATTACAATAAAAAAGTTTTGATACAATTGTTACAATTGAAGATTATATACTAAAAGTAATTTTTCTAGTATTGTATACTAATGTTGTACTAACTATATACTAAATGTTAGAACAGTGTATACACTGATACTCATTTGTATACATATGTTATACTAATATTTTTCGAAAATAATACCAACAAATCAAACAATTAAGCAAACCGATTTATGAATATATCCTTTTGTATATACATGTTATACTGATGTTATTCAAAATTTGAAATCTCAGATCAACTAACTATTCATGGTCATCTCAGAGCAATGACAAGGAATCATGAAATGATTTTTGGTCACATTCCTCGTTCGACCATGCATTCTTATTCCCTTTACGCCTGGCTTCCTTCTATTTCTGCCCTAGGAAAGTTTATTGTTATCTCATGCATGTTCTCTGGTCATGGTGGATCAATTTTAGTGTGGATAAAAATTTATTAAGTACCTATCTATTTCAGATGAGTCTTCATTATCCCACTTCTAACCCTGACCAAATAAGGTTCTTTAAATTCCTCAAGAATTTCATTAATCATGCAAACTGGCTGCAAAAATTACAAGAATGGCTACAACTCTATGTCACCATTATATTTTTTGCCCCTCTTGCTTCTAAAATAGGGATGACACGCATTGGAGATGATCTAGTAGCAGTAGCGGAACAACAATTCAATTATCAAATATTGTGATTTTATCCTAACTTGCTTTATTATAATCCTTATGCCAATTATTCACCCTTGTAAAGCACTAGCAAACGACGTCATCAATTTTTCATAGCTTTTGAAGAGCCATGGTAGCCCCATTTCCATCATTTTCAACAACTCTAGCAGGACTTCATACGCTGGAATACTTATCCGGAACTTAATAGTTGGAATCCATTTACTAATTATTCTTATCATGCAGCCTTGCTTTATGAAAAAATATGTTTAAGTGAAGCAGAAAATCCTATCTGTACTAAGCTACAAAGATTATTCAAAGCCTACTTGGCTAAAAATCCTTTCCATCTTTTTGATTTAGCCAAATCAACAGTTATTTTTGAATGGACAAATGGTTCCTCATCAGATGATAATGGTTGATTACAACTCATCAAGTTTTGAGCTACTTTGATAAAGATGTAGCAGTACTTTATCCTCTTTATTAAAGCAGCTCTCTTGCATGTTCAAGATTTGTGCGTGCTTTAAAAGGCTCATACTCTACAAAGCATCACTAGCTCAAAAAAAAGATATTATATGAGAAGCTTGGTCTTTTTATCTTGTTTTCTTTATAAATTAGGGGTGAAACTTCATTTTCAAATTATCGAAGAAGTGTTCTAACTTCAGTTCTAATTTTAGTGTCTTGCTAAAGTTTTTTGTATGTCTTGTTTATCCCCACTCCTTGGTTCTCTATTAGTATGGTTAGTCATTATTCTTGTAATCTTGGTTATCATAATAGTTATCTTGTGCCGATGTTTTTGTGTTATATTTGTTTATGAATCTTCTACTTCGGACTCTAAATCTTAATGCATCTCATATTTGGTATGAAAGCCATGTTTCTATTCCTTGGTTACTATGTTTTCTTCACTTGATCACCCAAGTCGTTGCACTTGCACTCTTTGTTTTTGGGCTTCTATTTATTGTTACCAAGTTTTCTTCCTAAATTTTTTCTATAGCTGAGCTTTTCTCCTTATAGCAATTACACTAAGTAGGTACTCCACTAGTTTCCTCCATTGATTCCTCCCTGACACTACCTCTTCATTTCATAACCTATCTCCCAGTGTTTCCCCAGTTAGCCAATTGTCACCTAGCCACTTGAACTAGTAGGCAAAGTGAAACTAATTTCTTTGACCGAACACCAGTGGATTAGTTTCAGATTTCTGCCAAGGTTTAGCTTGAGTTAACTTTTTTAACTCCTAAAGTTGTTGCTCAGTCGTGTTAGCCGCAGGAAGGCATTAAAACATCTTTAGCACATAAGGAGTTGTTTTTGGTTGTTCTCTCCTTTGTCTTGCAGAAATGGATGTTCCTTCTTCATCTTCAATGTCATCTTTTGAAACATCATGTTCAAACTCTAAAGTTGATGGTTTGTATGAAGTCAAATACCTACCAAATTCTCAAGGAGTGGTAACTCTCACTAAGTTAGTCTTTATTTTACCTCAGAAAATTTATTTCATCCCAACTGTTACTTTCAACGGCAAACCAAGAACTTGTTTAAAAGGAAAACCCCTCAGAATCCAATAGAAGAGTATGTGTAAATCTCAAATTTCAATAAGCACCAAGTTCCAGCTGATCAAGCTAAACACTTCTTCCTTCTAACTTTTCCCTCCACCCTCTTGGTTCAATGGCAAAAAAAAAAAAAAGGTTACAGTTGCCTCCAATATGGTGTTGTAAAGATGTTTATCACTTTTCCTGGCCAAAAATCTATTGAAGCAATCTCTCACTTGGTTCCCCTTAATTCTCGGGTGCTTCGTTATACTGATGCTGTGATAGGCACTATCTAAACTACGTTAAATTAGGAAACTATTTTTATAACTTTTTACCCAAATTTTAATGTCTTTCTCAAAAACTCTCATGCTCTTTCTATCTTAAGCCTTCAGGCACAACTTTCTAATACCCCTCAAGTCCAAGCTGTTTTGGCTGCTACCATCCACTACTAGATTGCATAGCAGGTCCAAAACTATGCCATTGATATTCCCTACAAAAGAGCCTCACTTGATAGTATGATACTAGACATCAGCTCTCAAGGTGTTATTTCTCATATTTTTCTTCCAAGGGCCCTCCCCACAAAATGACTTCAACAGCTGTTTTCAGAAAAATGGATAATAAGTTATGAGACTCGATTCCAAGTCAATGAGGTCTAGCAGTCTTCACATGCGGTTCACAAAAGGAAAATAGATGGTCTTGTTGAGACCGCTTTTCCCGAACCAACAATGATTCTTCCAAGACCCTCATCTGTAGGTCTTTATTTTGTTGAAGCCCTAATATCACCACATTTCCATCATTCCCATATCTGGTGGGATACTTGTGATTGCTTGGATAGTGATGATAGTATTTTTGATGTCCAATATGCCATTCAATGACCTAAAAAAAAAGAAGACTTCTCAGCAAAAGCTTCAAGAAAGATACGATAATGGCAATCCATCTATTGGTTTCATCGAATCAGGCTCAGGATTATGTCTTTTTGGATCAAGAAACCCCTTATGATCTTTCAAGTTTGTTCTAAGTGCCTCCTTCCAACGATAGATTAGAAGATCCTTTCACAGGATGGCAAATCCAATATTAGGTGAAACAAGCCAAGATAATTAAACTAGATGGCCTTAAACTATGGCCTCTCACTGATTCTAAGGTTGTCCTTAACTGGCAACCTAATAATGCTCTTTACCATAATAATTTCTTGAAAACTATTGCTCAAAAGCAAGAACAAATTATCTAATAGCAGGACTCCCAAGACCAAGTCATCATAGCCATCTATGATAGGCTTGATCAAATTCACCGAACACTTAGACTCTTAGCTGAATCAATTAACAGTTATGCTGATATTGTTGTCTTATTTTGACCTCTTGAAAGAGAACAAAGGTCTCTTGAAGCTAAGCTTCGAGACATTACAGCCTTAGCCCCTCCATCAACTTCAAACCCTGCCTATTCCCCTCATATTGTTTTTTTTTTCCATGACACCAAAGTCTATCTTTCCTTCCCTCTTTCCACCGTCCTACAAAATCCACAACCAGTCAAAAAATCTCCCAAAACTGAAATCTTTTTCTCCTAAACATCACCAGGCATCGACCCTAGGGAACCTTTTCCCAAAAGAATAGAAAAGGAAAAACAAAAGCTTGTCATGGCCATTCCTCCCGTTGAACCTGACATTTTTGCCTTATCAAAAGCTTAACCTTTGCCAGACATTGCTAAGAACCTCCTCACCACTTTCCTTGAATATATGGCTCGTCGTTGTAACCAACCATCAGTCACTATGGCAAACCAAGATTCTAATAAAACTTCTACTGAGTCCTCAGGCTCTAATTCAAATTCTTCCTCTGATGCTGATGAAATTCTTGTAGCCTCCAAGACCAATGAAACGTGCCCCACCTTTTTTATAGATACAGGCTTTGAGCCTAATGATAACATGAAGTCTACTCCCCCTCCTTGTCCAAAAACACAAAAATCAAGCAGTGGGCCTGGATATCTTAGTACATTTAACGTTGATGGTCTACTATTTGATGATTAGCCCTTGTTCTTTCATGACATGCTCTCTTGGTGTCAAGAAAAGCATCTAAAAGATGGAGCAATTGGTAAGATTGTTCTTGAAAAGCTTGTTACTCAATTCTCAGGAAGTTATCGAGATTGGTGATTTGCTATCCAAGAGTAGTGGCAAATCAGTTTCCTTCAAAAATCAATCATTGAATTATACAGCTTTCGTTGGCCCAGTTGACCAATATGTTGAACATGCCAAAAAAAATTCCTTACAACTAAATTTTGGTCCTTCAAGCTCCGAGACATGCAAGCAAATTACAAAAAAAAATGTCCAAACTCTTTATCTATTAAAGAAGTTGATGATAATAATCTGAAGACCCTATTCCTCTTCTCCTACCCAAGACCTATTGCGACCAAAGCTAGTGCCTACATGACTACCAACAAAAAGAACTATAAAGATTGCATCCAAGTGAGTTATATTCCTTTATCAGAATCAGTTAAGTTGCTCTGTGCTGTGAACATGAGTTTTTTCAACAAGCACAACAAATGTGAAAAACATTGTCCCAAGCCTATTATGATCCTAATTTTCCAACAAGTCGTCACTCCTATGAGCCATGTTCTTGCAAGAAACCTACATCCTATTAGCTCAATCGGGATAAATCTTCTAAATTCTCCAAGAAGAAGGTTTTCCAAAACAAAAGACCTAAGTGGAGATTTCTACGAAGAAAAAGGTCCAGAGGAAAAACATCTAGGTGCTCATCTATAAAAAGAAAGGTCATTTTGCTAATCAATGCCCAAAAAAAATGAAGAAGCACGCCACTGTCATTGAGAAAATCATTCAACTCACAGACACGAAAATTTCTGATGTTAAATCCCTTTTTTTTTATTGAAGATGATTTTTCTCCAAAAGTCCTGATGGCAGTTGCTAGAACAAACACTTTTGTTTTAAATTCTTCTCCTTCCATCAATGGGTTGTTCAACCTTCTCCATGCCAAGGTTCAGGTATATCTCTCTCCCTACCATAATCCAATTACTCTAATAACTTTAATTGATACAGGAGCCTTAGCCACCTTGATGCACCCTTCTGAATGGTGGAAACCTTACCATCAAACTTTCAATACTACCAGGAAGAACTCTCTTGTTATTACGCTCATCAGCAAGCCCATCAAAATAAAGCTTCATCCTTTGCTTACCTTCAAGCACCAGATCTTAAGAGCTCCATCACTTGTCATTTCTTATACACTTTCTATATATAGCATACTATATTTTTCAATTATATTTCTCATGTTGGATATGCAACAGATATAGAATAATATATGATAGATAAGCTAAATGTCACATGATCACCAAATATGCTAACTATTTTGCCATGTTATTAGGATGTCAACACAAGCATCCACATGGCTTTATGGTCCTAACAAAAGATACCTTAAACAATTATCCTATTAAATTACAAGTCATATTAAATGCATGCATAAATACGAAAAACTATATAAAAAAAACTATTATATATACACTATTTTTCTTATATAGATTTGGCAAACAAGAGGTGGTTGGACAAAGCCATTTTGTGTGGAATGATGGATGAACTCAGTGTATCAATTATAATTGATCAATCAGAAGTAGTTTGTCTA
Source organism: Tinospora cordifolia (assembly GCA_030144865.1). Taxonomy (NCBI): domain Eukaryota; kingdom Viridiplantae; phylum Streptophyta; class Magnoliopsida; order Ranunculales; family Menispermaceae; genus Tinospora; species Tinospora cordifolia. The sequence continues at coordinate 11,668 of JAJIYU010013066.1, forward strand.
ACCACCTTTTAGCCACAAAACTCTAATGAAGACTTTAGTCCATCAACTTAGACCTATCATGCATAAATTGGTGGGTCAGTTCCAAAATGGTTTCATCCTGGATACAAGCACCATGGATAATGTTTTGATAACTCGATAAGTTAGTCATATCATGAGAAAGAAATAGGGGAAATGAGGCATACTCGCAACAAAAGTCGATTCAGCTAAATTATTTGATAAAGTAAGATGGAATTATCAATAGCTTTATTAATGAATCTAATTGAGTTGATTATGTTTTGTGTTATCATGTTGGAATTCTCAGTTATTTGGAATAGGAAAGTTACTTCTAGCTTCAAGCCACAAAGGGGGCTTGTCAAACAGACTCCTTTTGCACCAACTTATTTGTTTTACATATGGAGCATCTATCTTATTCAATACACAAATCAAATTTTACCAAGAGGATATCCATAAGACTTTCTCGAGGTGCATGGTTTGGCCTTATCTCATATCTTCTTTGTGGATGATGTCATTTTTTTCTAAAGCCACAATGAAGTAAATTTTTTTCTTGAGGTACCCCTCTTCTTCATTCTAAAATCTTGAAGACTACTTACCAAGCTCTCAATGAAAATATTGAAAGTAAATTGGCAAGATGGAAAGCTAAGCACCCAACTTCTCAAGGAGAACAACATTAATCCAATTACTTATGTTGATCTAGATGTGTTACGTGATTTGTCTTGCACTTCCCACTGCTACATGTAACCACATCAACAAAATAAGAGAAACTATTTTTCTAATAAGTCACCTGAACATAGAAAATTTCATCTTTATAAATTGGGCCATAGTATAAAAAGTCTGAAGACAAAGGTGGTCATCACATAAAGAAGATACAAGTACTATAACCTTGCGTTAATCCTTGGCAAATACTTGGCAAAATCCTCACAAAACATTATATATGTAACTTAAAATACAAATTATGAATGGTTAAAATCTTATAAAATAAACCTTATTGTAGGACCAATACTAAGAAAACATGTGTTATATATATATAGTATGAAGAGATGTATTGTCTACAAAAATATTCCTTTGAAGGACCTTATTAGTGACCAGATCCACCACTTGGATGCCAACCAGGGCCAATCCCCAGATAGGCCCCAAAGGGCGACGAGCAAAGTCGTCGCCCTTTGGGCCCCTTATTTTTGGAGGCCCATGTATATGTATATATATCTATAATTAAAAATTATAAAAATTATAAACTATTTATTGATAAGTTGGGCCCTTATTTATTAGGGCCCCAACTTTTAATTTTACCTTCGGACCCCAAAAACATTGGACCAGCCCTAATGCAAACCTAAAGGTTCATACGCTCATTTCTCCATTTAAAGCATAGGATCTACGTATGATGTCATGTATTTTACCACAAAGTATTCATGAGGTTATATAAGTTCACACCAATCCTAGTAAAAGAGTAAGACAATAAACAAATCTAGAGTGCACTAGCAATGGGAAGTTTCCTTTAAATTCAGTGTATAAGAACCTCACCAATTATGGAATCAACTTTCAAACATTGATGTTAATGGGTTTGGAAGCTTCATTGCTCCCTAAAAATCAAAGCTTTCATTAGGCTTTATGTCAAAGGAAAGCTTCTAATAGAGGAACTTAGATTTCAGATTAAAGTGGCTACACTCGTATTTGTTATCGCTGCTCTAATGGCATGAAAATACTTGCCATATCTTGTAGGACAACCAAAAATAATCTTGAGATTTTTAGGGATAACTCACCCGTGAGCTTCTTACCAACTTATTCCAAACTTCCCTCGGCCAATGGCATAATCAAATTGTAAAAATGCTAATCCTGGTAAAAGGAGCCTTTTTCCTTCTCCATTATTTTGAAAATGTGGAAAATGAGAATTAGGGAGGTTATTTTTCAAAACCATCTATTAATGAAAAAAGTGTGGGTTCAAAGTTACATGTAGCTTTTTTTTTATTTCAATTTACAAAGAAATTGAATTTATAATTCTCGTAGGTTCAACCCTTCTCACCAGTATTTGCAATTTATTTGTCATAATAAGAATAGTAGAGTAGAAATTAATTTGTAGGTTCAACCATCACGAGCATTAACATGACTTTCTAGCAAACTTGGGGTCTCATCAATTTTGACTAGTTTGACACTATTTTGGATCCGAGCTTTGGCATATCGTTGCTGCTTCGATGGGATGCCATAGGCGTTTATTTCACCAAAAGAAGGAAGGAGGGTGATGAATATTGTATTGTTACAATTCTGAATGTACAATTACATGTTACCTAGGACTATTTATAGTTGAAAAAAAGAGAAAAAAAGAAAAAAATAAAAAGATACAGAAGATATTGTATAATCTTTATAATTAAATATAATAATATCTTATATAATAATATCTAAGATATAATATAATGATATCTAAGATATTACAATA
>JAJIYU010013067.1:0-14107 GCA_030144865.1 Tinospora cordifolia
AAAATTTCGTATTTCTGTATAATCATGTATTTCTCATTTATAATTCATTAATTTATACAAAAAAATACATATCGAACCCGTCGACTAAATGTCCAAAAATACGGGTCGTTATAGGTTTGTTGATCCAGGTGACAATGTACCAATTAATCAGCATGATAGGTACGTAAAAATAGAAAAAAATGATAAAAATGCATTATATTTTATCCTTCAAACCCTTGATGATGTTGCCTTTGAAAAGGTACAGAAAGCGGTTACAACAAAAGAAGCATGAAATATTTTAGAAAAGTCCTACAAAGGTGCAAATAAAACCAAAAAAGTTTGTTTACAAAGTCTGAGATGCCAATTCAAAATGATTCAGATGGAAGATGTAGATTCTATTGAGACCTATATTAATCGAGTACAGGTCTTGGTTAATCAAATGAAGAGCTATGATCAAAGGGTTGAAGAAGTGATTATAGTTGAAAAGATACTTCGATCTCTTACCATGAAGTTCGAGCACATTGCCATTGCCATTGAAGAATCTAAAGATCTATCTGTGTTGACAGGTGATGAATTGACTGGTTCATTACAAGCTCATGAGCAGCAAATGAAACAAAAGAGTGTAGAAATTCTACAGAAAAAAGCTTTGAAGACTGAAGCCTCTTTGCATTCAGATAAACATTTAGTGAATTCCAAGTCCAACAATTATGAAAATAAAGGGCAATCAAACTACAGTGGTCGTGCCGAGGATGTGACTGAGGCCAACAACATCACCAAAACTAAGGTCGCGGGTACTCAAATAGTAATAGAGGCATTGTTGGTGGACGCAGTGGTCGTGGATTAGGTAATGATAAATATAAAATTCAATGTTATGTTTGCAACAAATTTGGGCATATTCAGCTGAGTGTTGGCATTGCCAGCCGCCAAATTCGAGTGAAAAAACATCATTTGTCCAGACATATGATGTTACTGCTACTCAAACACTATTGATGACAGTATCAATTTAAGATGGCAACAACAACAAAAATCTTGGTATCTTGATAATGGGTGCACTAATCATATGTGTGGCATGCATGAATTATTTGTTGACTTAGATGAATCAGTTCACTCAGAAATAAAGTTTGTCGATGATGGTAAGATTCCAGTTATAGGAAAAGGCTGCATTTTAATCAAGTTGAAGAATGGTGATCATCAGTACATCTCTGATGTCTTTTATGTTCTAAATATGAAAAACAACCTACTTAGTATTGGGCAACTACTCGAGAAAGGTTACTATTTGCAGAGGAAGGATAACCACTTAACAATGTTCAATAGAGAAAGTACTATTATTCTTAATTCTCCATTGAAAAATCGTTTATTTAAAATAGAGATTAAGAATGATACCTACCCATATTTTCAAACTATTATTACTAATGAGTCATGATTGTGACACTTGAGATATATGTACTTGAATTTTTGTAGTTTGAAATTTCTAGCTTACAAGAACTTGGTTAAAGGGTTACCAATTGTAAATCATCCAAAACCGTTTTCTGAAGGTTGCATTCTTGACAAGTAGCATTGACAACCATTTGCACGCTCATCCTCTTGGCATGCTACTCATATTCTAGATGTGATTCATTCTAATGTGTGTGGTCTGATGCAAACTACCAGTGATGGAAAAAACAAATATCTTCTCGCTTTTATTGATGACTACAATAAAAAAATTTGGGTTTATTTCTTGGCTTATAAATCTGACACTTTTGATTGCTTTCAAAAATTCAAATCCCTTGTTGAAAAGTAGAGTGATCATCATATTAAGGTGTTACGAACTAATGGTGGTGGTGAGTACACTTTTAAAGCCTTTAATGATTATTGTACAACTCAAGGGATAAAGCATGAGATCACATCTCCCTACACACCACAACACAATGGAGTTGATGAACGAAAGAACCAGAGGATCATGGATATGGCCTACAATATGTTAAAAGCCAAACATATTCCACACACTTTTTGGGCTGAAGCTATTGCATGTTTCATTTATTTACTTAATAAGTCTCCTATGAAAGCTCTTTCTCATATTACTCTTGGAGAAGCTTGGAGCGGATACAAACCAAGTGTTGCCCACCTGCAAGTTTTTGGTTCTATTGCATATATACATGTCTCTGATCAGAATCAATGAAAGTTAGATGAAAAAGGCATGAAGACTATCTTTATTGGGTACAAGAGTGGCAAGTTCTGTGGTTACACGCTTTATAATCATACCACTAATGCAGTCATAGTGAGTAGAGATGTTCTATTTGATGAGTAGGATTCTTGGCGTTGGGATTACGTAAATCATGCATAAGCCCCCTTTAGTTATTTCCTTTGATGATGAAGCATTTGCCTCCACTAGTGTTCCTTTGAGCACTAATACTACTGGAGTTGCTACTAGTAGTAGACCTCAGCGTGCTATCAAACCACCTGACAGATTACGAGATTTTGAAGTTTATTTTGATAATGTTATTGATGATGATGGGAATTGAGTTTATTATGCAATGTTTGCTAATTCTGATCCAATCACTGTTAATGAAGTTTTGAAAGAAGAAAATTGGGTTGCTGCCATGGACTCAAAAATTTATTCTATTGAGAAGAATGATACTTGGGAGCTTGTTGACGTTCCCTAAGGTCATAAAGCAATTGATGTTAAGTGGGTTTTTAAGACCAAACAGAAGCTGAATGGTGATATTGATCGTTATAAAGCACGACTTATCACAAAAGGTTATGAACAAAAGCCTGACTTTGATTATCAAGAAGTATTTGCCCCTGTTGCTGGTATTGAGACTGTGAGATTACTGATTGCTATAGCTGCTCAAAAGCATTGGAAGATTTATCAGATGGATGTGAAGTCTGCCTTCCTAAATGGTTATTTAGATGAAGAAGTTATGTGAAGTAGCCACCAGGATATGTAAAGCAGGGTTTTGAGGATAAAGTTTATAAGTTGAAGAAAGTTCTGTATAGATTGAAGCAAGCTCCCCGAGCATGGAACAAAAGAATGGATCAGTTCTTTTATGTCTATGTTTACCAAAAGTGTGGTTCTGAACATGCCTTATATGGGAAAATTGATGCATCTACTAGTACCATGCTTATTGTTTGTCTTTATGTTGATGATTTAGTTTTTACTGATAATGATGTCACATTAATTCGAGTGTTCGAAAATGCTATGATGGAAGAATTTGAGATGACTGATATTGGCCTCATGTCATATTTTTTTAGCATTGAGGTTGACTAGTGTGACGATGATAGTTTCATTAGTTAGCATAGATATGCCCTGGATGCTTTAAAGAATTTAATATGTCTGATTGCAACTCTTCTTCCACATTTGTTGAAGTTGGCACCAGATTATCAAAGAAATGTAACAAGGCTCCAGTAGATCCTACACACTTCAAACAAATTGTTGGGAGTTTGTGATACTTGACTTGCACACTATCAAATATTTTATATAGAGTTGGATTGATTGGTTGATTCATGGAATCGTCCAATCAATTTCATCTTATTGCAACTAAACGTATCCTATGTTACATTAAGGGTACATTTGATTATAGTTTGTTTTATTCTAGTGCAACTGGTGCTACTCTTTTTAGATATTCTGATAGTGATTGGGGTGCTGATCATGATGATAGAAAGAGTATATTTGGATATATATTTTATTATGGTTCTACTACCTTTTTGTGGTCTTCTAAGAAGCAGTCTATTGTTGCATTATCTACATGTGAAGTCGAGTATGTCGCTACAACTTCCAGTGCTTGTCAAGTTATTTGGTTGAGAAATGTTTTGCAGTAGATTCATATGCCTATTGATGGACCTACACCAATTTATATTGATAATGTGTTAGCCATTGATTTGGCAAAGAATCCTGTAACTCATGGCCAAAGTAAACATATTGTTGATATGCAATATCATTTCCTACGTGATCAGGTACAACAAAAAGAGATTAAATTAATTATTGGAAGTCTGAAGATCAAGTTGCAAATTTGTTTACTAAGCCTTTGAAGATCGAGACTTTTTTGAAGTTGAAAAATGCATTGGATGTGTGCAACATCTAAATTATAGGAGAAAATTAATGTAATTCAGATAATTTAGCTTATAGGAAGATATTAGAATTATAATCTAGATTATCTACTATAGTTTATGTTGGAGTCAATTTAGGTTTATTAGAATTGGATTGCAATCAAGAGTTTGGATAGATTTAAACTAGGTAATTTGAATTAATCTTAAATTGAGATTATCTGGTGCATTTAGAAGTCTTTAAAATTTAGAAGTGGTGTCTATAAATGCACCTTAAAGTATTCATTGTATAATCAATCAATAGAGAAATAAAGTAAGAGTCTATTTTTAATCCAACATTTTAAATTGATTTTTTTTTTGAGATTTTTATACAACTAAATAAATTTTTCTTATTTTCAAATTTAATATAATATTTTTGTTTAAATATACTATTTCCCTACCGTTACTCTCGAGGAAAAAGTACTTTTCTTTACCACACCGACCCAAGAAGAGCTGCTCTTAAATGAATTACATATATGTACGTATGTATATGGAACGTTCGACATTATCAAATAAACAAAGCAGGCGATAAAAAGAGAAAAACAAATTATTGGTTAGACGGTATCCTTTCTCTCCTTCCAAACACCATTAAAAATATCCTCTCCTTCCAAACACCTTCCAAATGGCCAGAAGCCAAAAACACTCACACCAACATCACAGCGAAGAGTACTCCCACTATATATATATATATATATATATATATATTCAACCCAAGCACACCCACATCTCATCATCGTCTTCCCAAACACCCAATTGCTCTCTCTTTTTCGTTCATATATCAATCATCATTAGCATCATAAGAAAAGGAGAAAAGTTGATGAACAATGGGATCTTCCTCGCTTCAAATTTCCCCCAGAAAATTCCGATCAGATCTCTATTCCTTCTCGCTCCAAGATCAAGACGCTCAAAACACCAGTCCTTCAGTTATATCTGTTCTTGCATCATTGCTGGAAAGAAGCATTGCGAGGAACGAGAGAATTAGGGGAAGATCAGGAGGCACGTTGTCCGGCAACGATTACAATACAAGTACTCATGGTCGAGGTCGAATCTTCGATTGCCGTAAGAGGCCAGACATCTCAATTCAGGGCTTTCTTGAGAGGATTTTCCGGTACGCGAAGGTGGCGCCGCCAGTTTACGTGGTGGCGTATATATATATTGATCGGCTGTGCCAGATCCAACCCGGGTTTCGTGTCACTACTCTTAATGTTCATAGGCTTCTTCTTACTACAGTCATGGTGGCTTCCAAGTTTGTAGAAGACATGTAAGTCCCATTTATTTCTTTATTTATTTGGGCCTTGTAGGCTAGTGGATGAGATGGTAAAAATATGTACGACTCGGCGTGGACGATTCATTTCTTTCAGCCACATTGTACATTGGCCCAATGTGGCTGAAACTATAATTGGTCTGAGTGACTTAATTACTTATTAGTTCTGTATTTCTCGATCGCCTTTAAGTTTCATAGTTAAGTTTCTTTCTTCAACATTTTGCCGCAGGAACTACAAGAACTCTTACTTTGCAAAGATTGGGGGATTAACGACGAAGGAGATGAATGACTTGGAATTTGAATTTCTCTTCTTGATGGGTTTTAAATTACATGTAAATGTGAGTGTTTTCGATAGCTATTGTTGCCATTTAGAGAGGGAAGTAAGCGTCGGAGGAGGTTACCAAATAGAGAGAAGCCTGTGGTTCATGTGCGCTGCAGAAATGAAAAAGCACAATCGAAGAGATAAAAATGGCAGCTCCATTTTAATTGGCTCTAACGTGCTACTATTGGATCCTGTTCGCAGTAATTAGTCACCTCTATTTTTCTTAGTATCCACACAGTTCTTTTTACAAGTGTAAGCTTTGCTGTAACTTGTTTTTAGTTTTGCTATAAATCCGAGAGTTGCAATGAATTGTCCTGTATAGATCGGTTGCTGTAACTTCATTTATACTCTATATATAATGTGAATGGTTCTTGGTTCATGCTATATAAATAAAATTAAAAATTAAAATGGGGATTATACCTTCGCTCGTCATCTTTTCTTCTCTATAAATCTATATTCTACTCACAAATGATTGAAAGAATTGAATTGTACAAGTAAGGGCTAGACTTTGTCATCCTTTGTTAAATTTCTTTTTATCAAAGAGAAATCAATACATGTAATCATTGGTTTACCCTTATTCAATACAAATAACAACACCATTATAATGTTATAGTGTGACCGTAGAATTAATCAAATAGGTTATTGATCAATTAATTTAGAGAGTTATGATAAAAATTATGGTGAGCTACAACTGTAGGCATAACAACTTATAACGGTCTGACAATATATCCTTATTCCTAATAAAAAAAATTTTACTAAAAATAATAAAACTAAGAATATGTAAATTAAACTTAATCCGATATACAGTTGGGATTTATTTATTTATTCAAATAGAAAAGAAAATCATTTTGAAAAAAAAAAAAATACAACAATGAATGCATCTTCATTGGTTTCCAAACCAATCAAAACAAACCAGCCTCTTCCACACACTGAGATACGCCAGCCCCTCTAAAATAATGAATACATCTTCACTGATCCACAAACCAAGCAACTTGAAAATCTTTGGGAAGCACGGTCAAGTTATTTCCATACGGAGGCTTCCGTAGTTTTTAATATTTTAAATACAATAATGACTATCACGTTCAGTTAGTTAATATAATTAACAATTCTACCAATAATTTGTTACATTCAGTTGGTAAGTCATGCAACAGCTAATAGTTTATTGAAACTATATATTAATTATGACTTCCAAAATATTTGTTGCTGAACATTAATTTTTCTTACTAAAAGTTTTTGGTTTTCAAATATAAAAATAATTTCTTGTTAAATTTATTTCTTATGATCGTAGCCTCATGTGGAATACTTATTCTGTTGCCAATAACATTTCTTTTTGTAAATAGATTTTTTTTATTGCCAAACAACAAATAATTTCGTGGTTAAAGTTTAATTTTGACTACTTGTTATGTTGAAAAAATTTAAATTTTAACAACAATAGTTTTATTGCTAAATTAAGTCTTTATTGTTGCTGATAATTATCTTTAACAACATTTATTGCCTTCAATTGTTTAAGCAAGGAAAAACAAATTGCTAGAACTATACTATGTTGTAATGACCCTTATTTTTGGACATTAAGTTGACCGGTTCGATATGTATTTTCAAATATGAATTAATGAATTATAAATAAAGATATATGATTTTACGACAATTGTATTAATGAATAAGTATATTAAATAAAAAAATATAAAAAATAATAATAATATTAATAAAAAAAATTAATATTCATAGTGGGAGCTTAGTTAGAAAAAAATGAAATAAATTAATCCAATAAATTAATTCTTGCATACATATATATATATATATATGTATGTATGTATGTATGTATGTATGTATGTATGTATGTATGTATATGATGATAAAAGATATGTATATGATGATGATTGGGTTGAAAAAAAAAAGAGAAATAATGAGATACATAAATAAGAGGATAATATAAGACGATGTAGAGGATAAGTGAGACAACAAAGATTATCTTAACATTAATGGGGGAGAGACCACCAAAATAAACACCTACATAAAGACTTCCCGCTTTTTATTTTTGCCTAAGCAATCCATTCAGGAAAAGAAAGAAAAAAGAAGAGAAACTGAAATAGAAGGAAGAAAAGAGAAAGAAAAGGAAGAAAAAAGGGGGAAGAAAATCTACCCGCATTGTGAAAATTTGTTATTTTGCGTAAGTTCATTTTACCTTTTTAAATTCAAAATAGCTATAAAAGTTATAAATTACGATTTTTCTAGTATAGTTTTCAATAAAGGTGATAGCTTATTGTGTTACCCAAAACTAGGGTGTATTTTCATTTGGAGTAAAACTATACAATTTATATATCATTGTGTTCAAATCAACTAGTAGAACATAGATATATAGTTTATTTGTACTCATGTAGCGCTAACAATTTATATGGTAATTAAAAGTCGACACATAGGGAGTATACCTATTAATATTAAAATTTTAGTTGGCGGGTACTAAAACGTCTAGAATGAAATTCTGAACTCAATGAAAATAAAATTAAGGCTTTTGGAGGTCAACTAATATATTAAATTTGTTTTTTTATGCAATTTAAATATATATATTATACATATATATCTACACAATGTTGTATAACATTATGAAAATGGTTAGTTATTGTATACCAAAAGTGGTACACGTGTCCACGATATAGGTTTTTGATATTTTGGGTTCGTATTAAGAACTTAATTGCACTAATTGATCTTGTTGACCCTGTCGATTATATAGGTCAGTAAATGTTAGGCTTGGTTAGAGTTGACTATATTGACTAGAATTGACTAAATCCATAAATGGACCATAATTGACTAAATCAATCTTTTGATTGATCAAGGACTAAAAAGTTAGATTTGAGCCAGGTTTCATGTATGTATTAAGAAACAATGTTGATTATGCATAATCAAACATTAGCAGGGTGCAACCGGTTATGAAATGAGCATTGAGAGCTGAACATCTTTGTGAGTAGTGTTTTATCATTTATCATTTAAATTTGTTATTCAGATCATAAATGAAATGTTATCACATATTAATTGCAATGCCTTTACAATCTTTAAATGAGTTTTTAAATAAAAATGTGCACCAAATCTCGAAGTTCGATAGTATAGATTAGGGTATTGGATGTGGTTGAGCTTGAAGACCAGATGTTGCTGTACCTAGAGGTACATTCAGTGCAGGTTCTCAATTGTCCCACTACTGAGGATCTAAGGCTACTATACATGAGGGTATGTGCTGCTGGATCCTTATGATGTTGTATGAGAATATGCCTAACTGTTTGGTGAGCCTACTTGAGTTGATTTATTATTACCTTGTTGGCTAGTTAGAGCTTTAGCATGGTTTTCAACATTAAAACCATTTTCAAAATGGAAAGTGCACGACTACATTGCGAATTTAACATGCATTAATTGTTGCATTCATTCGCATATTATTGTTGTGCATGCATACATAACATTGTTTTATAGAATTCTTGTTCTAAGTTATAGATTAGACTATATTACTCACTGAGCCACTATGGACAAATTGACTCACCACTCTGACATTTTAGGTTCTTCTATTATAGACAAGGGGAAAAGGGTGGTTATAGCGTGGCATTGTATTCTCGATTTCTTTTGGTAGGTTCTCTACGCCATTTACTATTCTGAAAGTTATTATGATCTATAGGGGGTAAGGAAACCATTGAAAATATTTTGCCTTAGACATTTCTGCTACTGCTACATTTAGGGGACTGCATATAGTTAACTTTTGTTTAACTTAAAAGTCTACTGCAATTATTTGTTTAGCTACTTCGACATTTCTTGTGATTATTTTGATGATGTTGTATATGGGGTGTGAAGGAGACTTAATAGTGCTTTAGCAAGCTTTGCTTGTAAGTGAGTTTGTTAGGGTACTGTATCATTTGGCTTGCCCTTTACCTTAAGGAAGGGTTCCCGACATATGTGTTGCTAAAAATAGGAATTTCAATAGCTAAAATTAAATTTATTATTAAAATTACAACAACAATTGTTGTTAAACACTAGTTTTTATCATTTGTTTAATTAGAAGTATACTTTAAACAATAACGTTCTTGCACGTGGTCTCTAAGGAAAGTGTTTCTAATCTCCATGTGCTTAGTGGCCAAAATATGAATTTGGATCTTTAAAACATTCATAGAACTATTTTATTACAAAGAATCAGAATGGTATATGCATTTGATAGTCAGACAATTGTTGTTTCATATATACCATTTGAGCATAACATATTCTACTAGATACATACTTAACTTTTGTTATTGATAATGCCATATGTTAGGTACATGTTCATACATATCTAAAATAGAAATATAATACATCTTAGGAAGAATTATGTGTAGTTTGGATGGTAAAACAATAGTTTTTAATAAAGTACAAATTTTAACTTTGAGCATAAATGACAAAATCGGCTATTATACCATTTGAGCATAACATCTTCTACCAGCTACATACTTAACTTTTGTTATTGATAATGCCATCTGTTAGGTACAACATACATATTTGAAATAGAAATTTTAATATATCTAAGAAAGAATTATGTGTAATTAGAACGATAAAACAATAGTTTTTAATAAAGTAGGAAATAATAATCGATTTTGAATAGTTTTTAATTAAGTATGGAGTAAGAGTACAATTTTACTAGTGTTACAAAACAAATGTAAAAATTGAAGAACTCAAAAAGAAGACAAGAACACAAGAGAGAAAGATTTCTTATAAATTTTGTTGTGTATTTGATCATCCTCTCATCTACTATTTATAGATATGCAAAATGTATAGGTTATAATGGTTCAATGACAAAAAAATAAATTTGCTTTGTTTTATCTTCTTTCATGTATCCTCCTTTTAGTTGCATGATGCAAGCAACTTTATCTTGATATAATATTGATGGAGGATCATTCTTCGAAGATAGGCCACAAGGTCCTTCAACATGTTGAGCCATTGATCTTAATTAAACACATTGTCATATTTAATAATGTAGCAACTAATGTTTGATTGATAGACCTCCAAAATATAACAATATTGTCATATGTAATACATAACCTATTTGAGATCTTGTTTTATGTAGATCGGATAAATATCTTACATCTGCATAGCCAACTAATTATTCCCGAGATTCATTTGAATGAAATCAACCCACATCAATTGTGCATCAGAGATATTTGAATATATGTTTAACTCCATTCCAATGTTTTCTTGTAGGTGAAGAACTATATCTTGCTAATAAATTCACAAAAAATGTTATATCAGGCCTTGTATTGTTAGCGAGATACATTAATGCACCAGTTGCACTAAGATATGGTACTTCAAGACCAAGTAGTTCCTACCTTTCAAGGCCGAAAAAGATCTTTTAGATGTCACATTAAGTGAAAGAACAACCATTGAAGTGCTCAATGGATGAGCTCTATCAATGTAAAAGCGTTTTAAAATCTTTTCTATATAAGTTGATTGAGCTTTATCTCGATTAGCTAGTCGAAATAAAACTTAGTTTTGCCAATATCTTTTATTTAAAATTCTTTCTTTGAACAATCTGCTACTTTTGAAAGTTCATCTCGACTCCAATAATGTTCAAATCATCAATATATACAGTAATCATAACAAATTTGGGCTCAATTTTCTTGATGAAAACACATGGACAAATTTGATCATTCTTATAACATTCTTTAGACAAATATTCACTAAGACAGTTATATCACATTTCTCCATATTGTTTTAGTCCATACGAAGATCTTTGTAACTTTATTAAATAAATTCTTCAAGAATTTGAGTTAGATACTATGAGCATTTGAAATACTTTTGGGATTTTCATACAAGTAATACTATCAAGAGACTGATATAAGTACATTATAACTACGTTCATTAGACACATTTCAAGTTTTTTTTTTGGGATTACCAAACTAATAAGATATCTAAATGTAATTGCATCAACCATAGGAGAATATGTCTCTTCATCAATACTCAGTCTTTTTGAAAAACATTGTGCAACAAAATATGCTTTATATTTTACAACTTCATTATTCTCATTTCAATTTCGCACAAAAACCTATTTATACCCTACAGGGGTCACAGATTCTCGTGTTTAAACTGAAGTCCAAAACATTACATTTTGCCACTAAGTCTAACTTTGCCTAGATTGCATTTTCCTTTTTTGCCATTCATGTCTTTTACAACATTCTTTCACAAATTTAGCTTCAAGATTCTTGCATTCATTCATAACAGCAAGCGCTACTTTATATGCAACTATATCATCAACAATTTTTTTTTAATTCCATGTCATCCATGTAGTAACATAACTAATTGCTATTTTTTCATTATTTTCAAGTATATCTTTTGGGGTTTCATTATTAGTTATGTCAATGACCTTTTCAAGAGTATTCGCCTCTTCCATTTGGATATCCTTATCAATCCTTCATTTCTTTTTTGAGGATTTTTATCATTGGAACCAACTAGCCTACCATGCTTTAAGTGAGCCTTTAGATTCATTTGTAACAGGCTATCCTTCAGGGGCTTCAATATGAGCTAGAGTATTGACAACTAGTATATATGTGATTTAGTAACTTTTTTAAGGTCAGTAAATGCATCCCACAATCTATTTGCAATATTTTACAAATGAATTATCCTTTAAACTTCTTGTTTACTATTAGTTGTATTGCAGACTAACCTTATACTATGTATTTTATATATATTTTGCATGGGTTTAGATAGGAAATAGGATATATTTACTTATAATTATGCACATAAGTATTTATAGGATCATTATATGTTAGTTGCATATTTAGATAATTTTAATATGGTTTTTTTTTATGTATTTCTGTCTATGATTTAATGCCAGGGAAAGGGTTTTAGTGATTTATGTAGGTTTAGGTTGAAGGTCAACTAGTAGATTGAACAAGAAGATAAAGTGTTTAAAATGAAGGATTTCAACTTATTACCACGGTAAAACAATTGATTACTGTGGTAATACGAGCATGAACAAGAAGAAAATAGGTAGAATGTTATTGTGGACAACTACTGAGGTATCTAGAATGCAAGATAATGTAGAAAAGGCATTATTGCGGTAACTAGAGATGAAATATCAGTACAGAGTGATTACCGCGGTACACTACAACGATAACATGGGGATTTGTTAACTTTGAGATTTTTGTGGGTTTTTGATTATTTCCACTACCATGGTTCATTATCGCAGTAGTGCGATTAAGTTACATTTTTAGGGTTTTGTAATTCATGTTTTAGGTGTTTGTGAGTGATTCGTATAAATAGGAACATGTTATTAGGTTAAAATTGGTTTTTCGTATTGATGGCCAAAAGGAGAAAGATAGCAGAATGAAGGAGAAACAGAGCAGAATGAAGGAGAAAGATGAAGAACAAGATCAAGGCTGGAGAGTATGATCTTTAATTTATTTAATTCTTTGTTCTGTGAACTTTATATGATGCTAGGCTAAGTTATTTTAATTTCTAGGATGTAAATGGAATTGTGGGAACCTTTAATTCTTTATTTTGATTAATCCATTCCGAGGTTTGTTTTATTCCTTGTAAATTTAATGCTTTTTATCTATTGGCCACAGATAGAATGATTATAAATTGTTAAACTAACTCAAGAGAGAGGTTTAATGGTTGGATAATCAAGATATAAACCTAGAAAGATCAATTGATTAGGAAGTTGTTGATTTGATAGGAGGTTGCACGTGATTATAAAATTTAATGCATTAGGTTGTTAACTGTGTGCCTTAGGAGGGGGTATTAGGGAACAAGACTAATAGGTATTAAGGAACCTCGGGAAAGGGTTTTAATGATAAGTACTATAATCTACAAGATTAGGAATTATATTGATTTAAGAATTAGAGGGGATCACATGATAATTTACAATCTTAGAAAACTTGATATATATATATATATATATGTTTAAAACCAATATTCTTTGCTTTTGATTTAACTGATACTGGGATTAGTTTGCCATAGTTTTAGTTTTAGTTTTCCATAGTTCAAAACTTGATTTTAAGCCTTGATAAAACTGATACTAGGATTATGTAGGGATTTGAGATTGTTATCCCATATACCGTTCCTTGAGGATGATACTTCGATTCTCTACTTTATATTACTATTGGGATCTTGTATATTTATGGCGAATCCTTACAAGTTTATGGCGCCATTGTCGGGGAACAGTGCATAACAATCTCAAAACCAATCGAAATTGGTTAAATTTTAATTAAGCCATTTTATTTTGTTTTGTTTTGTTTCAATCAGTTGCACTTGATTTGTTTTCTTTGCTTGTGTTGTTTTAGGTGTAGATAAGTAGAAATTCACTTGGATTGAACGATCCAAACTTGTCCAAAACATTAAGGCAAATTTGGTTGGAAGTCAGGAGCCACATTGTAATACCCCAGAATTTTGTCAAATAATTAAATAAATTAATTTCAAAATTCTTTTGGGTGCAAATTGTGGGATAACACGTGAAAAATAAAATAAATTAGAGTTATAGT
>JAJIYU010013068.1:0-14170 GCA_030144865.1 Tinospora cordifolia
ATCAATTTTAAGAATTTACAAAAACATTGAAATAGAGAAAATTAAAACCGAAACCATCATTTTCGAGAATAATTTTGAAACCACTATATTTTAAAACTATTTAATACCTTAATTATTCCATGATTATGCAGTGCTACTTATTTCATGACATAAATAACTCATCCTCATAAAACCGTACCCTTGATTGGTACCATAGCATTCTACAATCAATGGGTTTAACCTTTATCTAAATTGCAATAATGAATCCAAGGTTTTTAAAGTAATATGACCATGTCCATAATAAAAGTCTCTGGCCTATCAAAGCTCATACAAGAAATTCAACCATTATTAAACTCAGGTTTATGATAAACAATCAGTCACTTATCCTTTCTAATAAAATTCATAGAAGTTATAATTAGAAAATGTGTTAACAAACACATGATTAATTGACATTGTTGGTGCTTGATATATTCTAAAAATAATATCGAAATCATATTATTACTGGTATGAGATTTTTAGGAATTTGATATTGCTACTGTTGATTATAGAAATTAACATATCTCATATTCTTTGGATATCCTGTACAGTTTTAGAAACTGATATATTGAATATAAAATATTGAATATTGATGATTTTGTTTTTAGAATCCAAATTCCATAAAGCTGCTACTGCATCTTAAAATCTAGAATTATCTATAATGTTTCATGATTATGTAAATCATTAAAAACGAATTTTGGTTTTTGGAAACTGAATTAATATTGGTGCTTTTTGGAAACAAGATTTTTATTAATTCTCTTATAAATTTTTAGAAATTAGATTATAGAATGTTGGATTAATTTTAGAAACTGAAAATGAAATTATTAGAATATGGTATATTGCATAATGTTTTGGAAATGGAAATAGTGGATATTCTCTAATAATCATTGGATAAGTTTCTGGTTTTGGTACCTTTGAGAAAAACACTTTCAATCTATTCGATGCTCAAATTTTTGTAATATCACACTTATAGAAACTGTTCTCAAAATGTTAAATCAATTTTGGAATTTAGAATTTTTGGGCTTACATGTTTGTTTTGTAAACACAAGATGCTCAATATTTTGAAATCTTTTAGACGTTTTTATGCTTATAAGGAAACATCTTTTGTTCTCTAATTGCTGGCTATTTCTTTCCATATTCTCGAAACAATTTTTAGTAAGATCTTTATCTCAAAAAAGCTGAGACTGCAACCAATGACTATCTTTCCTTAACTGTCATATTCTGGTTTTTGTAATTTCCTGCAAACATGTTTGGAATAAAATCCTCGCAATGCAAGACGTTGCTATGGAATGTTCTTCTTTAAGAAAAATACTGAAAAGATCAGAAGGATGTTGTGGTAGAAAGAATCAACCGTCACCACTGTGTTTATGGAAAAAATAGAGTTCTGAAAATCTATTTTCCCGCGATCTATGCCAACAGTATCGTATCACAGTGCGTTTCACTGTCTGCCCAGAAATCTCCTAGAATCCTGACCTGTTATGGAAACCTTTCAAATCAAAGTCTATTTATTCTAGGACGATTGCAGACTTGTAGATCATTCGAAGCTACGAAAAAAACATCATTTATACACAGGGGAATCATTGTATTGAGTATTGAAAGTTATACTTTATTTATTCTTCATTGAGTGATTGAAGGAGTGATACTCTCTGCAGCTTGTGTGTTTCCAGAGTTTGTATTTTGTGTGTATAGGGTGTTGCTGGAGAATGTTGAACTAGCTGTAAGTATTGCAAAGTGTGGCATTAGTGTTGTGGTCATCGTGTTAGTCCAGTTGCAATAGCTGTACAATGTGGTGTATATTGCAAAGTGTGGCATCAGTGTTATGGTTATTGTGTTAGTCTATTTGCAACAGTTGTACGACTTATTCATAGTGCCACTCTTTATCTAGGTGAGGCCCCGTAGACGTAGGCTTGTTGGCTGAACTACGTGAACATCTCCTTATGTCATTTCCCTTCTTGCAATATCTTTTTATTTCCTTGTTGCACATTTTTTTTAAGATTGTTAACTGTTTTAGTGACTCCCTAATCTAACAATTGGTATCAGAGTAGGTCACCTTTCTTCTTGTAGCCTTTAACTTGGCAAGTGAGATCCACATAAGAAATGAGTAATTCAGTTAGACATTATCCCAAGGAAGGTGGTTCTATCACTAGACCCCCACTTCTTGAAAAAGGCAACTACACATACTGAAAAACAAATATCCGAATATTTATTCAATCTTTGGATGAATATGCTTCAAGGGTAGTTGAGAATGGTTGAACACAACCTATTTTAGAAAACAACTCCATGGTTAAACCTAAATCTAATTGGTCTAAAGAAGAAAGAAGGCTATGTCTTGCAAACTCCAAAACTCTCAACACGATCTTCAATGTTGTTGATACAGAGTAGTTCAAACTAATCTCCACTTGCGAGACAGCTAAAGAAGCATGGGAGACATTACAAACTGTTCATGAAGGAACCAGTTCAGTAAGAATCTCTAAACTACAACTTCTAACTTCTCAATTCGAACTTTTGAAGATGGAATATCATGAGACTATCTCCAGTTTTAATAGTAAATTGAGAGATATTGCGAACCAAGCATTTCTGTTGGGAAAGAAATTCAAATGAGAAGCTGGTGAGAAAGACCTTGAGATCTCTACCTGCAAGGTTTGTCACCAAAGTTGTTGTAATAGAGGAAGCAAAAGACTTAACTAAGATGCGATTAGACGAACTCATGGGATCCTTGCAGACTTATGAAATGGGGATGTCAAATCAAAAAGATGAAAGGAGTATTGCACTTCAAGGAAAAACCATCATGGAAAACAAAAAAGATGACATAGCACTGATTACCAAAAACTTTTCCAGATTTCTAAAGAAATATGGAAAACCAAATTCATCACCCACAAACAAATCTGAAAATAAGAGATTTGAAAGAGAATCCTCAAAAATCTGACAATAGATTCAACAACATTAAATGCTATGAATATGGAAGAATGAGACACATTCAAGCAAAATGTGCAAACACACTCAAGAAGAAATCCATGAATGTCACATGGAGTAATGAATGTGAAAACGACCAAGATGAAGATGAAGGAAAAACAAGTAATTTTGTTGCTTTCTTTGCTCCTGTCAGATATGAAGATTTTGCAACTACAAATGAATCAGAAAGTGAAGATGATGGGTAAGTATTGATGAATTCAAAAAAACCTGTGAACTAATGTATCAAAAATGGTTGCAGGTTGGATCACAGAACATAGAATTGGAAGAACAAAATCGCAAGCTAAAAGAGACAATTGAGGAAAGAGAAAGAAGGATAAATGAACTATCTGATAAACTAAATGATGTAGAACAAACATTGGAACATCTCAATATAGAGAAGGCAAAGTTGAACGAGATTCTTGACATGGGGCAAAGCTCATGTGATCAAAGAAGTCTTGGATACACAGTAGAAACTAAGCAAAAGAAGCTATTCAGAAGTAAATACACTGTAGAAATGAAGCATAAAAGTCAGCGCAAGAGCACAAATGTAACAACTAAAGTTTCCATCTACTATTACTGCAACAGAAAAGGCCATAAGTAGAAGCAATGTTACAAACTGCAAAAGAATATTCTGCAGGATAACAGGAAGAAGAAGTCCAGAATTGTTCAACAATGGGTTCCCAAAGAAATGAGTAGAGTATTTGTTGCTCACACTGCTTTGTCCACATGCTCTATGAAAGACTGGTACCTTGACAATGGGTGTTCAAAACACATGACCGGTAATAAAAGGGTGCTAACATATCTGGTAAAAAATGATGCAAATTGTCTTACAAGATTAGATAGACAAACTGTTACGACTGTCAGCGAGACAGAAAACAACACAGAAAACCCAAAAAATCCAGAATCTGAAACTGTTCAAGAACCCTCTCTTAGTATTCGACTGAACCATCCTTCAGACCTAATGATTGGTCAACTGAATGATGGTAGACGTCTTAGAAATGATCCTCGAAAGAACTACAACACAAATGGTAAGGTTTTCTTGCTACATGCCCTTGATGGACCCAAAAAATGGCAAAGTTCTCTTGCAAGATGAATTTCAGGCATGTGGAGAAGGTAATGCTTAATAATACTCATTTATTTAAGGATAATATATTTGTAGGGTCTTTTTTTGTGTATTTGTAGGGGATGGTTAAAGTTCATGAAAGTTTTTCCACATTTTTAGATACATTCGACATGCATATCATTACTCTTCACATACATGTATACCATTCTCATGTATGCTGTGTGCATTTTTTTCATGTCCTTCTAGCACCTACGATATTGAACATCATAGATCATGCTCAAGTCTTTCTATGGTCTTTATATTTATGCATCAATCTCTTATCTCTCTTAGAAAGAAATCATCCCCTGTTTTTATTCTTAAGTACATAATGACACCAAAAACTGTGGAAGTTGTTTTATATGGTCTATTTATGCTGTCATTTAGGGGAGATTCATATCTCATATGGTTGAGGGAGAGTGAGATTCTCATTAAGAATTTAGAGAGTCGTCTTTTACTCATTTAGGTGTCACTCTTAGCCTATCCTATAAATAAATTTTCTTTAGAAACTATTTTAGAGTCCACCCAAGTTTCAATCTCTGTCCGTTAAAGATTCAAATCTAGTTACTAGTTCTAAAGTTTTTGCTAGTCGATCAAGGACACACAAAGAGGTGGTATTTGTGCTTGAAAATTAAACTCTAAAGGAAATTAATTATTTTTTAAAGTGCCTAGGATCAAAGTCATTGTTATTTTCTCTAAAATTCTGATTGTGCTAGTCTTTAGGGGAAGTATTCAAAAAGGGGGAGAATGTTTGCGTATTCTATGATTATGGTTCCTCTAATTTGACATTATTGAGTGGAAAAAGGGGGAGAAAATGTGCATGCACAAAGGGAAAGAAATTTAAGAGTTTATATATGTGTTAGGATATATAGTTTGGACTATGCATGACTATGCAATGCTTGATATATTAGTTTCAGTCTGTTATATGTTGATTTCTACATGCATATGTCTTTTGATGAGTTTTGCACCAAGCAATGTCAAAGGGGGAGATTATTAAAAAATGTGTTAACAAACACGTGATTAATTGACATTTTGGTGCTTGATATATTCTAAAAATAATATAGAAATCATATTATTACTGGTATAAGATTTTTAGGATTTTGATATTACCACTGTTATTATAGAAACTAACAAATCTCATATTCTTTGGATATCCTGTGCAGTTTTAGAAACTGATATATTGAATATTGATGAATTTGATTTTAGAATCTAAATTCCATAAAGCTGCTACTGCATCTTAAAATCTAGAATTATCTATAATGTTTCATGATTATGTAAATCATTAACAACGAATTTTGGTTTTTGGAAACTGAATTAATATTGGTGCTTTTTGGAGCAAATTCTTATTAATTCTCTTATAAATTTTTAGAAATTAGATTATAGAATGTTGGATTAATTTTAGAAACTGAAAATGGCATTATTAGAATATGGTATATTGCATAATGTTTTGGAAATGGAAATAGTGGATATTCTCTAATAATCATTAGATAAGTTTCTGGTTTTGGTACCTTTGAGAAAAACACTCTCAATCTGTTTGGTGCTGAAATTTCTGTAATATCACACTTATAGAAACTATTCTTAAAATGTTAAATCAATTTTGGAAATCAGAATTTTTGGGCTTAAATGTTTGTTTTGTAAACACAAGATGCTCAGTATTTTGACATCTTTTAGACGTTTTTATGCTTATAAGGAAACATCTTTTGTTCTCTAATTGTTGGCTATTCCTTTCCATATTCTCGAAACAAATTTTAGTAAGATCTTTATCTCAGAAAAGTTGAAATTGCAACCAATGGCTATCTTTCCTTAACTTTCATATTCTAGTTTTTGTAATTTCCTACAAGTCTGTTTGGAATAAAATCCTTGCAATGCAGGATGTTGCTATGGAATGTTCTTCTTTAAGAAAAATACTGAAAAGATCAGAAGGATGTTGTGGTAGAAAGAATCAACCGTCACCACTGTGTTTATGGAAAAAACAGAGTTCTGAAAATCTGTTTTCCCGCGATCTATGCCAACAGTATCGTATCACAGTGCGTTTCACAGTCTGCCCAGAAATCTCCTAGAATCCTGACCTGTTATGGAAAACTTTCAAATCAAAGTCTATTTATTCTAGGACGATTGCAGACTTGTAGATCATTCGGAGCTACGAAAAAAACATCATTTATACACAGGGGAATCATTGTATTGAGTATTGAAAGTTATACTTTATTTATTCTTCATTGAGTGATTGAAGGAGTGATACTCTTTGCAGCTTGTGTGTTTGTAGAGTTTGTCTTTTATGTGCATAAGATGTTGCTGTAGAATGTTGAACCAGCTGTAAGTATTGCAAAGTGTGGCGTCGGTGTTGTGGTCATCGTGTTAGTCCAGTTAATATAGTTGTACAGTGTGGTGTATATTGCAAAGTGTGGCATCGGTGTTGTGGTCATCGTCTTAGTCTATTTGCAACAGTTGTACGACTTATTCATAGTGATACTCTTTATCTGGGTGAGGCCTTGCAGACATAGGTTTGTTGGCTGAACTGCTTGAACATCTCCTTGTGTCATTTCCCTTCTTGCAATGTCTTTTTATTTCCTTGCTGCACATTTTTTTTTTCAGATTGTTAATTGTTTCAGTGGCTCCCTAAACTAATAGTTATAATTCACCAATTATACTTAGAATAGTTCAGAAATACATTGTTTAAAAATTAAAATTTTTAATCCAAGTTCATGATACTAGAAATTGCCAAATAAACTATAAAAATATTTTTATCTCCTCCCTGTCCCATTCTAAGTCAAGGTTTAGAAGGTGTTGGAAAATCTATGTAGATAATCTATTATAATATCATATATCAAAATTGAGTAATACTGATCGAATAAAAATAAGAAAAGAATAAACACCAATTGACAGAAGATTGTTGGTATGTAATGTCCTAAGACAAAATTTTGCATCTTTCCTAGTGCTTAAAGATCAATACAACAGTTGTCTCCTAGGATTTGACTGTCTAATCAATTTGAAAGCACTATAACTCGATTTTGGCAAACCACAATACTATGTTTTGATCTCTTAATTTGAAATTAATCAAGTTCCTTTAACAATGAAAATATTTTATTTATAAAATATAATCAGACAGCTTTGGAAAGTTAAAACTTTCCATACGACAGCTATTAACTGTCAATAACTGTTTCCAACAGTTATAATTCAAATTTTTAAAAAAATTTGGTTAATGATTAAATTAAAAAAATTAAATTTCAATTGCTTGGATCAAAGACCAAAGCCCCAAGGCCCAAGGCCTTGCCTTTGATTTAAATTGCAAAGTTATTTAAATATATCCAATTAACTCATGGGCCTATTCAAGTTAGCATTTAACTAGTTTCTTTTTAATTTCAACTAGTTTTATCCTTTTTTCTTACCTGAGGCTAATATTTTCTATTCAAACCTCTTTTTCACTAACAGAAGGTTCACTCTCAATGGATCCTCTTAAATTCATTTTATACACCAATTAAATAAGTACATAACCACTTGTAAACAATAAGTATTTCAAATATTTGGTTCGTTTTCATCTATGGTTCCATAGGTAGGGAGGGTGTCCCTAGATGACCTATCCAAACATGTCACATAAAGTGCATTTCATTAAAGAAATAAAGTGTTCAAAATCTTAGGTGTATACAAAATCCAATCAAGGTTGTGGAAGCAACATCCGAGTGTCAAAGAACTCAATTATCAAGATTTTTGAAGCAACATCTAAGTGTCAAGGCAACTCGTCTCCTCTTAGATCTATCAATGATGCATTTACAACACGTCGTTTTAGATAGTTGACTATTATCTTAATACAAATTCTTTTAGTGAATCATGCATCCATAGACCAAAAATTTTTATTGTCACCATAAATCAAGTAAGGTCATCAACCTTTTCATGTTTGATCGTAGAACTATCCAAATAATAATCAAAATTATTTTTTGTCATTATAATAAGAAGTATATTAGGAGCACAATTACTCTCGTCGTTTCATCTTGCGAACATTTTATTTTTATACAAAAAAGCAATCAAATAAGCACAGTAATATGTCCCTAATTTGTCAAGCAACCAAAACAATCAATCATGTTTGTAAACTCGTCCCCAATGAATGCATAAAATAAAATCAGTCATCATCTCCATCTCTATAGCTTTATTGAAAATTTTATTTTGAAAATTTAGTTCTAACGTATGGTAATGAGAGAAACACGATTGACATGGTAGGTCTTGTTTTTAGTATTTGTGGAGTAAGAAACAAGACAAGAGGGTAGGGAAGAGAGTACCTAGGGTTTCTTTCTAAGCTTGAGTTTGCAAGTTAAGAGGAGAAGAAAAGAAGATGGCAGGGGCTTTTTTCAAAGTCAAAGATTGTAAGTTAAGTGAATAGTAAGAGAAGATGGTTAGGTTTTCTCTCCAAGTTGGAGTTTGCAAGTGAAGTGGAGAACAAGAGAAGATGGCTAAAGCTTCTTTCCAAGCTAAGGTTTGTACTGAAGTGAAAAGCAAGTAAGGATGATGGCTAAGGTTTACTTATATTGTAAGATTTCTATCCAAGTTATGGTTAACACAGAGTTGTGGGATTTAAGGGTCAAGATAAGAAACTTATTAATTATTAAATATTTGTAGCATTTTTTTTATCATACATTATCTTATTACTATTGAGTTTTTTTATTTTCATTTTTATTTTTCACACCTTAGATATCCTTTTCACAAAACTAGCTTCTAAACAATATATTTATCACGTGGGACATCAATCTTTAAAAATTAAAAATTTTATTGGAATCTAGAATATTAACCATGTCAGATATGATTTCTTAAGAAAATTAAAAACATAATTGAGATTTACAAATATTAATCATGTGGAATATATTATTGACATCTCACATAAAAATATTATTACTATAACAAATTTTCCTTTTTATAATTTTTAATTTTTGTTATTTTTGTTCCTTTTTCTACACTATATTATATATATATTTTTTCTTTTTTTGTCTCTTTGTTTCTTTCATCTTCTTTTACTAATTTTCCTTTCTTAATTCTCTCTTTTTTTCTTTTTTACTTTTATTTTAATATTTTAATATTTATTCTTTCTTTTTTCAGTTTTTTTTGTTTGTTTCACTCTTTTTGTTTTCTTCTTTTCTTCTTTTTTTCTTCTCTTGCCTCTTTTTGATCTTATAAATTATTATTATTATTATTATTATTATTATTTAGTTATGTTATTTATTTTAATTATTAATTTTTTTATGTATTTATTTTACTTTATTGTATTTATATTTTTATTATTACTGTTTGTATCATAAGTCTATCGTTATTATTGTTATTTTAACGTAATCAGTGTATTTTATTTTTATTTATTGTTAATTTATTCTTATCTCTGACAATAATATATTACCTGATACTATTTTCGTACTTATCCCAATGTATTTCTAATACCATTTCTACATGGTTGTGAAATGATTATATTATTATTATTATTATCATGACATAAAGTCAATAGCAACAACGATTTATTACATATAATTAACCAAGTTATTTTTTAAGGTACATTAGCGTAACTAAGTGTATCAAAAAGTTAAGATAAAGTAAAAAACATATAAGGTTTTGGTCAAACCAAATTGTGGTCACCGTGTTAGAAGATGCAGTGAACATGAAACTAATAATTGAGAAAGAAAGAAACGAAGAAAGCAACCATCAAAGAAGGATAAAGACCAAAATTCATTATAGTGATTGCAATTATTTGCTTCCTTTGTCAAAAATTTCAGAAGTGGTAAATAATGAATTGTAGATCAAAAATTTAAAATAACCAAGAAAAGAAAAAATTGGATCCAAGATTGATAAATTGTGGTGTTGGTGCAAAAATAAACTATCAGCAAAATAAACGAACTGAATAAGAGTAGAGATGAGAACAACCTCGGATTTCAAAAAGCCAAAAAAAAAAAAGGAAAAGAAAAAAAATCTATTCGTTGATCAAAAATCATTTTGTTGAATACAATAAGCTTTAGAGATCATTCCAATGCAAATGGTTGGGGGCATTTATAAGTGTTGGAACACTCTAGTTTTCTAATTTTATTATAACACATATTGATAATTGTTTAATTTTGTAGAATTGTGTAATAGGATAACTTCCTTATTAGGGGAGACATAATCCACAAAATAATGCCAGCTTCATTGTGGTAGTATTCTTGATCAAGTTAGGCAAGCTGTAGTAGATATCAATCTAGAATTCTTCTGTTAAGATAAAGGAGAGTTCCATTGTTGAAATTTTCTTTACTGTAGTCAGAGGTGACTAGGTCAAGGATGAACACTCGTGACATTCATTTCTAGGCCTTTAACATGTGCTTAAGCTCCTCATAGTTATGTTTTGTCTTACTCACTCGTGTTTTTGAAATCGCCTTCCTTGAGCATGTAGTCGAACTTGTGTCCTTCTACAACACATTCTTGAATTTGTGTTTCACGCACATGCTTCCTCAGTCTTGCATCTATTCTCCTTGGACCTACTTCTAGTCCACCTAGCTAGATTGTGGCTTACTCAGACCATACTTGATCAAATCTAAGTAGAGGATATAAATATGGGACTTGAAGTCCCTAACCATTGCACAACAACTAGGAGCTTTAAATGATCTAATTGTTGTTAGGTGGTGCTATTTGGGCACACACACAACAAGTCAATTATTTCAAGGGTGCACATTCTTGTTGTTCTAGGAGCCATTACACTTCCCAACCTCTCCCTCTCCCATCACTGGACAAGGGCCAACTCCTACTTGGTGGTGTTTCATATAAACTGGTGGTGCTCAAACTTTTCCTTTCTTTCATTTCATTTACTTGGGATTTTCAATTATGAGAGTGCTTGGACTTTTGGCTCTTGTTTTCGGTCTTCTTGGTCGTGACCGAGACCATGCGCAAATGATCACCCAACATGCATAGTGAGCGTTTGCCTGAGAAGTAGGAGAAGGAAAATCACTCGATTTTTCGCTTGTACGATTGCTTATTTGAATTGTTTCTTCATTTCATCATGGGGCAAAGCGGGTTCATGAACGCATGGATCGAGATTGAACTACCAAAATCTAGGGAAGAACTTGTTGAGGAGTATAAGAGTAGGAGGCAGACTACCTTATTAGAGTATTCTCCGCTGGCAACAAAGAAGAGCTCCCTTAAAGTTTGCTAGGAGCCATTCTCTAGTAGATAATAGGTTGGTTGGTCAAATTGAACATGATTCTGCAAGTTTGTCCAACAAAATGGAGGTGATTGGGGCACCCTAGACTTGTGTTGGAGACCCTATTTCGGTATCAAGCATGTCTTGTCAAGTTGCCAAGGAAGCAGAGGCTTCTTTCTTAGTGTTTGTGGGAGTGTTTAGGAGAGTTGAAGAGAAGATGCACTAACAAGGGCTCCTAAGATGGTGATGAGGGTGTAACAAGCCAAAACTCTCTTAACCTTAAAATAATTAAAAACGAAATTAATGAAAATTGATCTCAATCAATGAGGGTTTACCACAATCAAAGAAGTGACCAAAATGCTCAAAATGTTTAACAAAATGAAGACTACACCAATAATAGTTGGGACTACTATAATACCTTAGAAAATTTAGGAATTTTCAAATAAATAATAAATTTTATAAATATTAATAATTGTTGAAATTTTTGATACTACCTTTGTAAAACTTTACCTCCGGTGGCCTTTGTTTCAAAGGGTGCAATGCCTCAAGTTAATAAAAAAAAAAAAAAATAGCAGCAGACATGCTAAAGTCGCGTGTGAAACATCAATCATAACATTGAGACCACCTGTAATAACCCAAAGTTTTGTCAAATAATTAAAGATAAATAAGTTTAAGGAAATTAAATGAAATAAGTCAAGTGAAAATAATTTTGAAGATTTTTAGACATCTTTGGGTGCAAATTATGGGTTAGAAAATGAAAAATAATATAAAATATTTAGATATAAAATAAAATAGGCAAATTAAACCTTAATTTGACATTTAAATGAAAATGTCAAATTAAAAGAGTTGCCTAAGAAATAAAGAATAGAAAAAAAGAAATAAAGCATATATACACATATATATGTGTATGAATAATGTGCGTTAATACTACATATTATAGGAATATATATATATAGAAAAATTTACATAATTAATAAAAAAAATGTCATATGTATGTATTTATTTAAAATAAATGAAACATTATATAAATATCAATTTATAATTACATAAATGATTATCTGAAAATGAAATATGAAATAAATAGAAATATATGAAAACGAAAAGTGTAGATTATTTAATTATTGACATTAAAAATATTAAAGAAATGAAGGAAAAATATTAAAAAATGGAAAAAATATCTAATAAATACAAAAATAAAGAATTAAAAAGGAGAAAATTAGTAAAATAGAAGGATATGTGTAATAAACCATATCTACACAAATTAGGAAGTGGAATTGAGTTTATAATTGGCAAAACTCGGATAATAGAAGCTTTAGAAGTTGATTTTAATAATAGAAACTACATCCAACGGCCGGAATCGAGTAATCTTCACAATTTGCAATCCAATGACCAAGATCAAGATCGTACTGAACACCCTGGAACACTGAATCACCAAAGATCGGATGGTCTACAATCAACACATTCGATCCAACGGTCCAGATCGAGGCGCTCAAACGAGTACTGCGATCGGGGATCATCCGAAGGATCGGGCGAGTTTCGTTGATCGATTTCGCGATTCGCTGTGCTACGCTCGAGGAAATCGGACGGTGCAAACGCGATTCGTTGATCGCGAATGGTGAGGCGCTCGAGAATGATCCAACGGTCGAGATCTTACCTGCCTAATCCAACGGTTGACGATGCATGCGCCAAAATGAGTTCGCGATTCAGTGCTGTGATCGATGCACATCCAATGGCCTAGATAGACGAACTCCAATCCATCGCGAACAGAACACCACGATCGATGCACATCTGATGGCCCAAATATACGCATCTCGATCCATCGCGAACCAGACACTGCGCTCGAGGAAAATCCAACCGCTCAGATGCAACCCGCCCGATCGGAGATCAGCTACTACGATCGAGGACGATCCGACGGCTACGATTGTTTGTTCTGAAAATAAAAACTGAAAATCCGAATAATCTGAGATAAATGCTTTAAAAATTCAAAAAATTAGTTTCTAAATTCCCAAAAATTTCCAAAAATGTACTTGCTAATCTCTTATGCTTGGGGGGCACAAAATTTTGAAGAATTGGCAAGTCTCCCACAAGATGACACCACAAACTTCCCATTCTCTACCCTTTTGAACTCTATATAAACACCCCCCTTACTCCCAATTCATCTCATCCCAAAAAACATGAGTTGAATTGTCATCTTATTCTCTAAGCCTTCTTCTTAGCAATCCCCTGAGTTCTTGAGTTATCTTGAACTGTTCTTGAGTGTTCTTGAGAGTTCTTGAGTGTTTGGAAGCCTTGAAGTAAGGGAACTCTGCTGGATTTCAGAGGCGTATAGAAGAGACCTTTTTAAGGTGGAAGTGACTTCTAACTTCTACTTCTTTATTTTAATTTGAATAATTCTTGCATGTGTGATGATGTTTTGAAGTTGAATGATTGAATATATGCATGCTTTATTTACTTGATGTGCCATGAATATACATGTTATGCATGTTTAGAAATTAAGAATATTGATGCATGTTACACATGAATTGTGCCATGAATAAATATTTAATGATTCATGTTTTATATATGTTGCATCGATGGTTTAATTCGATATTGTGTGTTTTATCACTAAGAAAAGATTAAATAATGATTCAATCCACATACCGGTGTGATGATGGATTGCATAGTGTCATCATGTGTGTTCGACCCCCCGACCCAGCTTGCGGGTTTACCATTGACGATTTTGAACTGGGTTCCCAAGAGTGATCCCACTTCATAGTTATTGGGGTTTGAGTTTCGGTTTGTCATTCTTTCTCCCTACGATGTGGAACACAGAGATTAAACTCTTTCGGTCTGAATGTCAACCATAAACAAGAAATTTATTTGAATTGCCTAATGTACAAAAGTGTTTGATATGCTTGGTTTGTTTGAATTGAAATAATGATTTAGATGTTTAGAAAGATCCACTGGGCTATGTGCTCACCCCTTCCTTC
>JAJIYU010013069.1:0-14112 GCA_030144865.1 Tinospora cordifolia
GACATAAAACATTTTTCTCCGAAATACCCACAAATAAATATTACTCACCAAAATTATTGTTAATCAATTTCCAGTATCCACTTCAACCTCTGTACTCAATTCACCAACATATAATCCTATAAAAAAAAACAAAAACACAAATCAAATTCAAATTCATTTCTATAACTAATTTCTAATGTATTTATTTCTCATTTTTAATCATAGACGCACCTCCGACAGCCCGTAGTGATGCACATTGACTCGAATAACCTCAATAATCATAAAACTAATTTTCTGCTCGTATAAAATATTTTTACGGCAGAAAATAACTTAAGTAGGCTTTTAAATCATATTTTTCGTAATTTTTTTATATTTTTTTCTTAAAAACCCCATTGCTCAATCGTTCACCAAAATTCCAATTGATATCCAAAATTCATAATTTTGGTGTCGATGGATACGTATTTTCATTCTCTACATTTCTATAGGTTTCAATTAGAATTTTATTTGGGTTTAACATACCCAAAAACCTATCCATAGGTTATAAAACTTTGGGTATTTATTTTAAAATCTACAGAATAAACGAACGAAATCTAACCACATATCTGGGATCTACTTATCGCCAAGAGTGTTTTGGTATAATTTTTGTTGAGTTTCACTCACTGTAGGAAAATACCCACTTTTTGGGTACGACTATAAAATACCAATTTTACTAAAAATTACACTGAGAGGATTGTAGTACTTGTCTTATATAACATTTTTGTAACTAGAATTTGAAGAAAGAACTTACCTGCACGACGAATTTGACGAAAAAAATCAGGTTTTCCTTTTCTTTCTGTTTTCTTGACGTCCCGTGCTCTTTGGAATTTGAAGAAAGAAGAAATGAAATGAAGCTACGCCTCACTTGCTTTATATATATATATATATACATGCCAATTTACCAAAATGCCCTTATGACTTATCAAAATTACAAAACTGCCATGGCTTCATTTATTAAATAACTCTCAAAACCACCTTATCATTCCTTTTACAAATCAAATTCCACCACCCCATATATTAATCACATGAAATTGCTCCATTCACAATTTATATGTTTTTTCCATCAAGCTAGTGCAACGTAATACAATACCTTAGCTCATCCATATATATATATAATTTCATTTTTTTTCCTAACCCACTTAATCATCCAAATCATATATATATATACCCCTTTATTTAATTTAAATAACTCAATTTAATTAATTTCTACCCATTGATTTATTTTAATTAATTTGTACATGTAATGTATATTTTTACACATGTATATAATTAACACGTACCTATACGCGTATTTTGTACACATATGTATATTCATACTCATTTATTTCTGTTTAAATTAATTTACGTGTCTAATTAAAATATGGAGTTTTACAAACGCACAAAAAACTCTTGGAATGCAGAGAGACTCAAAGAAATCAAAACCTTGGTTACCACGGTACAGAGTTCTATAGAGATCTGCTGATCGCGGTAATTGCATAAGAATTTTGAAAGTGGGGGTTTTGTTCACCGCTGTACACAGAACTATGGTAATTTGGTGACCGTGGTCAATGGACCAAATTCTTCATGGTATTTTCTAGTGATTGCGGTCACCAAAACGATAATTCTAGTATAAATTCTGGTGACCATGGTCACTAGAATTGTTTTTGTATGTTTAACTAAGTCTAAACATTATGCCTATAGGAAATAAAAGAATCAAAAACTAAAATCAACATGCATCCTTGAAAAATTAAGAATTATAAACGAAACGAATGCGAAAATAAAAACGAACAGTGGGTTGCCTCCCACTCAGCTCTGTGTTTAACATCGTTAACTCGACGTGGATATGATGCATTATTTCTTCAGTTAAATCTTCTCCACCGTCTACTTTGGTCCTCCATTGAATATCTTCAATCTCTGACCATTCACTTTGAATTTATGCTTGTCTACCAAGCATTGAACTTCTACTTTGCCATATGGGAACACATGCGTGAAAAGGAAGGGGCATGACAAGTGAGATTTAAGCTTGCCTGGAAACAAACAGAGTCTTGAATTGAATAGTAGTACTTGCTGTCCCTGTTTGAACTCTTTCTTCTCAATGAGCTTGTCATGCTACTTCTTTATTCTTTCCCTATATATAATGTTGTTCTCAAAAGCATTGCGCCAAAATTCTTCAAGTTCTACCAACTAAAGTAGACGGTTCTCCCCATAGGCTTTTGCATCAAAGTTGAGCTTCTTTTTTGCCCAATAAGCTCGGTGCTTTAACTCGCATGGCAAGTGACAGGATTTTCCATATAACAACTAATACGGGGACATGCCAATGGGAGCTTTGAAGATTGTTCTGTATGCCCACAATGCATCATCTAATTTCAGGGCCAAATCCTTGCTGTTAATTCCAACTATCTTCTGTAATATAGCCTTGATCTCTCGATTAGACACTTCAACTTACCCATTGGTTTGAGGATGATAAGGCAAGGCAACCTTGTGTTGCACACCATACTTGGTGAGAAGGTTATTGAATATTTTGCTGCAAAAATGCGTACTTCATCAGTCACAATTGCTCTTAATGTGTCGAAATGAGAAAAGATGTGAGAAAGGAACTTCAACACAACTCTAGCAT
The DNA here is from genome assembly GCA_030144865.1 of Tinospora cordifolia. Classification (NCBI taxonomy): domain Eukaryota; kingdom Viridiplantae; phylum Streptophyta; class Magnoliopsida; order Ranunculales; family Menispermaceae; genus Tinospora; species Tinospora cordifolia. The sequence continues at coordinate 2,612 of JAJIYU010013069.1, forward strand.
GATTCTTAGTTGTGGCAACTAATTTAACCCATTTTGAGACAATCAACAACCAGCAATATATATTGTTATCCATCAGATGGTGGAAAAGGTCCCATGAAGTATATGCCCCATACATCAAATAATTCGACTTCCACAAAAGATGTAACCACAAAAGATGTAAGAGGCATCTCATTCTTTTTTGAGATGTTGCCCTATTTTTGGCATGCTTCACATGTCTTCACAAACTGGTAAGCATCCTTCAACATAATGGGCCAATAAAACCCACTCTCAAGAACATGCTTAGCAGTTCGTTGATGGTCGTAATGACTGCTATAAGGCAAAGCATGACAATCATGAAGAACCTTGTTAATTTCAGCTTCCGGAATGCAATGACGAATCACCTTATCAGAGCTTTGCCCCCCTAAATAATTATCCCCTTAAGTTTCCCTTGTGATTTATGTAGCACCTTAGGTTGTATAGCTAGTGGACTTGGAGCTTATTTTTCAGAACTGTCAATATCTCCAGCTTCAGTAGATGGATTGATTGGATAAGGTGGACTTGCTACCTTTTTCCCACTTCTTGTCATCACTGCTTTTCAACTCTCTTTTGGATTTACTTGAATGTCACTAAGAAGGAGTTATACTGCTGATTTGACACTATCTGTGCCAACTGTCCCACTTGGGTTTCTAAAGTCTTAATTGTGGCATTCATGTTTCCAATTTGAATACTAATGCTAGATATTCTACTATCATTCTTGTCCATTCTCCCTATCAGCTCCTTAAAGAACCTTGAGTGCATGTTCATCATTTCATCAAGCTTGTCTTCTAAGGACGACTTCTTTTCTTGTAGGGGTTATTGTGGCACAAATCCTGGTGGTAGTTGTTAAACATTTCTATTGTTTCCATAAGAGAAGTTCTCATGGTTTCTAACTCCTAGATGATAGTACTTTGGAACATTGTATCCCCCAGATGGACCTTGGTACCCATTGAATCTGTTCATGGCATTCATTTGCTCAATAGAAGCCTCTCCTGTATAAGATGTTTTGTTGGCTTCTGCAATTGACTAAACTTGCTGATTTGGCTGATTTTGATAATGCCCACTACTGTTCTTTTCTTCAAATAGGTTCAATCTATGAGTTATGGCTGAAAGTTGAACATGTAGAGCACTTATATCATCAACCTCATGATTTCCCACCTTCTTTGTTGTTCCTCTTTTTGTGCCATGGCCATATGCATTCAATGCCATGTTTTCAATTAGTTGGGTGGCTTCAGTGGTGGACGTTCCCATCAACGAACCTCCGACTACAGAATCAACCAAGGCTCTAGTAGGTGGAGTAAGTCCATTGTACAAGATTTAAATTTGGAGCCAAGGGAGATATCCATGTTGTGGGCATCGCCTCCATAAGTCTTTGAACCTTTCCTAAGCTTCATATAGAGATTCGAAGCCGGATTGCTTGAAAGAACTAATTTCACTTTGCAATTGATGTACCTTAGCAGGTGTGAAATATTTATGGAGGAATTTTTGACCCATTTCCTCCCATGTTGTTATGTTCCTGGAAACAATGTTTGTAGCCAATTCCTAGCTTTATCCCTTAGAGAAAAAGGAAAAGCCTCAGCCTTAGCTGGTCTTGGGTCACCCCATTCATCTTTGACCATATCACAAATTTCCATGAAAGAGTTGAGGTAAGCGATAAAATCTTCTATTGCTGGACCCCCAAACTCCTGTTGTTGCACCATTGTAATCAAGGAGGGCTTTAGCTCGAAGTTTTTTGCATTTATTGACATCCTAGCTAACCAGAGTAATTGTTGTTTAGTATGGGTTTGAAGAAATCTTGCCATAGTTCATCTTCATTGTTCCCCACGCTAGAAGTTCTATTGTCAACCATAGTTGATACTCGTCTTTTGCCTTCCAACCGAATATGATTTATGGCCTTAAAAAAATATGGATCATATGGTTCACAAGGATCGCTATTCATGCAACCCTGAAACACCAAAAGCAAACACAAGATCAGGTGTATTCAATGAAGTTAAAAAGATAAGAAAAACAATCAAATAAAAATAAAAATTTTGTCTTAATTAAAATTAAATCAAGTTCAACTAGTTTTGTCTTGATTAACACTGTTCCCTGGTAATGGCGCCAAAAACTTGTTGGCAACCTCGCAAGTGTATGAGATTACAATAGTAATAACCAGTAGAGATTGGGTATCGTCCTCAGGAAATGGAATTTAGTTAACTATCTCAAATCTCAATTTAATGTTAGCATTCACTTTATTAAGGCAAATAATAAAGTTTGATTTGTTTGAATCTGAATCAAAAACTATATTGAAAGACTATCTAGGATAGCAAATTCTTCTATTCTTACCCTCAATTTATATTCCAATTTATTAAACTTCTATTATTGTGTGTTCTAGCACTTATCATTAAGGCCCTCTCCTAAGACACCTTAACACCTATCGGTATTGTTCCCTATTGCCCTCTTCCGAGGTGTACAGTTAACAACTTAATGCCATGTGAACAATAATCACATGCAACCCCCTACACAATTGATAAGCTTCCAGTCAATGAACTAATCTAAGTCTATATTATGATAGTCTAACCATTAAACCTTTCTCTCGAGTTAGTTTAATGGTTTGAGATCATAATGTTCATGCCAGTAAACATTAAGCATTAAACACACACAATATGAAACAATGCATTAAAATCAATTAATTGGAATACAATAATCTCATGTTCCTACATATAAAATTTACATCCTAGACTTAGAGATTAACTAGCTGGATATTATATTAAGTTGAAACATTAAAGAATAATGAATATAAGGTAACATACTCAAAACTCAAGCCTTGATCTTCAATCTTTTGTTGTTATTTTTCTTTTGCTTCTGTTTAGCTATCAAAGTCAACTATTTTCAAAGTCCAGAATGTTTTAAGCCCTAATCTACTTTCTTATTTATATTAAAACACTTAAAAGCCCTAAATAAAATTAGAAATAAATTAATTAATCACATTACCATGATCATCATCCCTAGTTGAAAACACAAATTTCTGGCATTCTACGAACGGTGGTCACTAGACGGTAGTCAAATTCTCCATAATGTGCAAGTTCTGGTTACCGCGGTTATTGGACTGATTACCATGGTAACCAGTGTGATGTGGCCCTCTGCATTTTTCTTGCTTTTCTCCAACTACCTCGGTCTTCGGTTCACATACCATAGTAATTGGTTGTTTTTCTTTGATTTTTGCTCTTCTTTGCCTCTTTGTGTTGTGATTCTCTCTAGGCTTTGTTCCATTCATACACAAACACTAAAGAACCTTTCCCAGATATCATTTTCTCATAGAAATGTTGTAAACAATGAGTAACAATGCTTAAATGCAATAAAACATGTAAATCCTATTATGAATGCTCATGCCACGAATCATGAACAAATGTATTTGATTTCCTACTAAACTTCTATAAAATGCATATAAACAACCCATAATGATGTTAATCTATTATGCAACTAACAAATACCCCTAAACTTAGATTATTGTTCGTCCCCGAATAATGACTCAAATTCTAATTCTACATGACATGCCATATATAGTTGAGTTCCCTTTTTTTTCATTCATCATTGTAACATTAATCATTCAACCCTATAACTTACAATTCATTAACATGTCCCTAAAGTTGCTTAGGTTGTCTAGATTTTCAGCTCATTTTCTATAAAATGCATATAAACAATCCACAATGATGTTAATCTATTATGCAACTAACACCTGCACCAGCAAGCGGATTAGCTCCCTCATTCTCTTATTGTTCCGGAAGACCTAGGCGAGCGAGGTAGGGTTATATTAGTGGGAGGGGGACTGCAAACGTCTGTCCCATGAAGCGCCTATCACACAGCTCTTATGCTCTCACTGCGTATGATCCACGTTCCCCATTATCTATATATATATATAAGAGGGAATTATTGCTTTCCTGACCGCAATGGGTCAGCCTCTTGGTTACCTATCGTCTTAGCCCCTTTTTGCACTATCACACCACTTCATCGTGTGGTACCGTGCCGAAAAGGTCTATCATGGTACTTGTTTTAGATCGTGTCCAGTGACCAACAATCGCTTTGTCACAGTACTTACTTATGGGTTAATGGGTCACAATTTGACCAAGTATCCTACAAAGAGACTCCCGAAAGCCAGAAGTATTAAAGGAATGGCCATAGGAATGGGCGCATCATGACATCGTAGGATGTTGCGCCCGACAAAGATTGACCTCTATGGAAAGGCTAATTCATTCAGATCGACATGGGGATCCAACTACATTGCGAGAGAAGCTAGGCAAGGCAAGGAAAGAAAGTTTGAAGCGAAGGCACAAAAAGAAGGATCGAAAGAGGGAAAGATAGTGGATCGTATGGGTTGGGGATAGAAAATTAAAAATATCTAGTGGGTTTTTGAGTTGGGACACAACAACCTGCCCATGTTCATCATCTCCCAATGGTTTTGGCGATGGGCTCATTCTCACCTTGTTAAAGTCTGAGCTGGCTTGTAGTCACTCTCTCGCCCATGTCAATAGAGAATTGTTGGGAACGTTACCCTCCTGAATTCTCATGGGGGGGAAGATCGGACTGTGAACAACTACTTGTATTTCTCAATTCTAAGTTAGAATTTCTTGGAGATCCGAAAATACCGTAAGTAGGCTCATGTGCGGCCTGTGCAAGTCTGGGGCAATCATGCTGCATTCCATGACAAGAACCCACCTTTTCAACTGAAAGGCCTAGCGACCGTCGGTTTTCTCAGCTTTCATGGGAGAACTGATGGCTTTCTTGTTGTAGATGTTGGATTCTTAGTTGTCTTTACCTTTTGGTTTGTTCTTTTCTTTAAGGGTTTTATACCCTTGTGAAATAGGGGCGAGCCTGACTCCGTAGTGTGGTTTGATTTGGTCAAGACGATAGGCGAAGGGCTGAAGGATGGAGCGTGCAAAGTTGATTGTCCACCTATTGTGTGAATCGATGGTCGTAAGCAATGTCTTTCACGAAGCAACCCACCTAGAGACTGCTTTCCTTTATGTTAAGGGGCACTCAAATTGAACTTCAATCAGATGCAAGTGAGACCTTCAAGCCTAATTTTTGGTGGCGCACTCCCCACACAAGCACCACCCAACGAAGAGGCGACGGGGAAAGCTACAAGACCAAAACTATAATACCCTAAGTATTTTGTACATGAATTAATTGGTGTATATATATATATATATACACACACACAGTAATTAACATACACTCATTAATTAATTCAAAATAATATATCAAATATATATGCACCCATTAATATATATATATGTATAACCATATATGTAACTACATGTAAAAATAAATAAATAAATACATAGATGTGTGTGTGTGTATATATATATATTACTACTATCCTAATTATCCATAAATAATTTCACGAAAAAAATATACATTAAAATATAAGTAGTGAAATTGGGAAGTAAAAAATATATTAAAATACAAGTAGTGGAATAAGTCGGTGGAATATATATATATATATATATATATTAAAATATAAATAGTGGAATTGGAAGGTGGAATGAGGTGATTGGCTAAGGATGTCTATAAATAGCACCTTCCTCTTCCCTTCAAACCATCACATTCTTCTCTTTTTCATTCTCAAGAGAAAGTGAGTCTTCCCATTCTTCTCTTATTCATTTTTCCTCTTTGTTCCCTTCTAGTGCAAGAGAAAAAGAGTTTTCTTACTCTCTCCTTGAGTGAAGAAAGAAGGTTAAAGGCTTGAGAAGGCTCGGAATATTAAGAGCAAAAGGATTAGCTATAGAAAGTGAAATGATTCCCTTTTTTACTTTATTATTTTAATTTAAATAAAACTTGCTTGGGTGTTTCATTTTAATATTATATATATCATGTAGATTATGCATGCTTAGGTATATAATGATGCATGATTTATGATGTAATGTTATCGTGTCTGTATGTTTAAATTCTACTGAATTATTTAAATGTTTTGTTCATACATTTAATATAACATTAAATAAAGATCTTAACCACGCACTGGCACAGGGGCGATGTTCCTCGTGAGCTTTCCAATCAAGGGTTGTGAGGTACTAGAATGTTCGAAGTTGATCCCATCTCAACTTTGTGGGTTTAAGTTCAATATAGTAGCTCTTTCCCTAAAGATTGAAAATGTTGGGGGTATCACTTCGATCTTTAATGACAACAGAAATAATTTACTGCTTGAATCATTTAATCTTTAAAAAGTTGTTGCTATGCATATTTTATTTTGTCAAAATAATAATTTAAAGATTTTGGATGATCCACTAGGTTTTTTAGCTCACCCCTTCTTTTAACATTTTAGGGAATTAATTGGCAAGGTCACATTGAAGCTCTTAGATTATTTTTGTTAGGATTTTAATTAATTGTAGGGCATGTTGGCCCAAGTTTATTTAATTCAGATTTTGTTATTCGACTGTAATGATCAAACTCCTATGTACTTTGGATCTCATATTAATTAATAACATTGAAAATTTTATTTCATGGCATCATTGTTATATTTATGGAATATATTGTACATAAGTCAATAAATACAAGAAGTCTCATGGATTCAAGACTTAGAAAGGAAAAAGGCTAACGTAACACGACTCGCCTCCCAGGTGGCACAAAAATATTCAAGAAAAATATACCCTCGAATGAGATGGGCCCGGACATAGGAGGCAGGGTATTACAAAAACCTTCAACCATTTTTTCTAAATTGGGGGTGCTCGGAGCACCTCATCTTGTAATTTCGTCATTGCTCATTCCCATTAGGCTGAAGTGTTTCGATCTCAATTTGCCACCTGCCTAGAAGCATAATTGAGAGTGAAAGGGACAATAATAGTGGTCCTCACTAGGTAATGAGTCGCTAACCCTCTCACCTGATCCTAATTTTCGCACTATTCTTATTGAGCTTTTTGCTCTCCGAGTTCGCTACTCTTTATCTATTTGTCCATACATATCATAATTTGAGTAGGGGCTTTTAAGACCTAAATATTCATCTGAATCGCCCATGAATCTCAATAACCAAGAATTTAAAATTGACGTGGGACGAACATGGTTCAAGAGTTTCTATACAAAGACTTTCTCTTCTTCACTCAAGGAGGCAATGCAGCCTTAGAATAAAACTTTCTGAAAAAAATAATAGATCTTTTGGTTAGTCTTAGGCAAAGGAGAACGCAATGCAAGTTGGACAGGGTCTTCTGTAATCTTGAGTTTATGAACCTTTCAAACTGTTGTTGAATCCATGGGCAAACAAGATACAACTTGGCGAACTGAAACATCTTAGTAGCTAGAGGGAAAGAAAGCAAAAACGATTCTCATAGTAGCAGCGAACGAAAAGGGAGGTTTGATAGTTCAAGTAGTAATGGCGATCTCCTGTCTGTGGTAGTTAAACATGTCTGTGGTTATAAGCTCTATTGACCGAACCCTTAGTTCGAAGGTCTTCGTCAACATATTACGAGGCTCTAGTATTCGGCAGGTTACCATTACTTGAAAGGCGTTGCTGCATCTTGAGATCCTAATTGCCATGGTTCCACAGCATCACAAGGAGTGATTATGAGGAATAACCATTCTAGAACAATCATTTGATTTGCTTCATTCTTTGACTACTCTACTCCTCCCTAAAAAAATATGGACTTGTCAGAAATTGCCAGTTGGGTTAGTCCAACCAAACATGGGAACATTGTCCTTGCTCAAAATCTCTAAACGGATCTTTTACTTGCAGAACATAACACCTGTAACATGGTTGGCTTCGGGAGCGACTCTAATAAAAAGCTTAACTTCCTAGAAAATAGCTTAGAATTTGAAAAGAAATGGATCGAAGAATTTCGTACTACAGTATAAAAAGGAAAGGATGCATCTGTATCGCACGCATAACAATGAGATAGTGGTGAAAGAATGCTACTAAGGATGAACTGAAATGGAAAGATGGCAAAGTCTTCACCAAAAATGTGCCAATACCTCCTGTAAAAAGCCATAGGATATTACTTAGGGCCTACCTCTAACTAAAGAAACACAAAGAGGCGAGACAGTCCCCATTCATAGGCGATGTCTTCACTACGCTCGCCTTACTTGAAAAAGGTTTTTCGTTAAGTGATTCATCATGCCAAGCACTACTGGATTTGTGTTTGTGCCCCTTTGATATCATGAGATGTGTATTATTCAATCTTAACTATCATGAAATGATCAACATGATTAAAGTACTTGAACCATGATGTATCGTATTGGATGAAATGATATTCTTGCTAGTTATGAGATGCGGATGATATTTAAGCGAAGTTAAATTAAGAATTGAACCACATACTGGCGCAATGGTCCACGGGGGATCACTGTGGATTTTTTCATGATTTCAAATGATAGGCACGTCCCTAGTTCCCGATGATAATACTATGGGTGCATCCCTAGTTTTTACAGATGGAGCGATGGGTGTATATCCCTAATTTCTAGGTTGGGTGATGGATGTATGTCCTTATAGTCCCTAGGAATTTGGCATATATTGCACTTTCCCTCTTTTTGTTTAACTTTCGAGTTACTTGTGATGATGATGGGAGAACACCAGGGCTAAGCCTTTCGGTCTAATTAATAATTGTTAAACAATTAATTGTTTGAAACGCTTAATGGATGATGCATATTTGCATGTTTTGTGTTTGGCTTGAATAATGCTAATGATGTATTGAGTATGATCTCCTGGGCTCTCAAGCTTACCCCACCTTTCCATTTTAGGTGACATTTGAGACAGTACTTGCTGACTAACATCTCCACAGTGTCTTACTAGTTAGCTACAAATCTAACTATGGAGGTTGTTTATGATATTTTTATTTGGGTAGTTAGTATAGATTGGCATATGGTCCTTGAACTGATTTACATGTTATTTTCATTCGAGTACATGGTTTGGACTAGGCAATATGGCCCTCCAGATTAATCTTCAGTGTTGACTCTCTTTATAATATGGATTTTGGCCACATAGGCCATACTTTAGAGATTTCACTTGGAAACTTTGTTCCATGTTTATTAAATTTAAAATATTGAAGTTAATGGTTTTTTTATCTAATATGATTTGAGTGTGAGAGAAGTAACGTCTCGGTTCGTGATGGTGACACATGTACTGACAATTAATGTAGAACGGGCGTGCTCCTCCATGCGTGACCCTGATGTGACAGAAATGAAAGGACCGAGAATTGAGGTGTTACACTCTTCTTCTTCATTTTCTTTATAATAGCACCAGATCTCATATCATCCCAAACAGCCAAACAAGAAGAAAACAGTCCATCCACCTTGGAAACATCACATGCTTCAATATCATATTCAACCTGCATTGCAAAATTTCTATGATCAGTTGCAATTAGTTTCCTTACCGAAGGCAACTTCTAGAAAATCTTTATATTAATAGAAACGGTGCTAGATCAAAAGGCTAGTTCACATATAGATCGTGCATATATGAATGCACAACTTTGGGCACAATGAATTCTTCTTGTATAAAAGCAACACACTGGCATCTGATTTTTGTTAGTTTTGATAGTGTATTCGTTTTTATAATGGCACATCACCTAATACTAACTATTTGATATCCCGGCCATAGGTCCTTGCTCATCCTATAAAATTTAAATATTATAGAGCAAGCTCAGTTAAGTACTTGACATTTTCGTTTCCCAGGCACAATATTTTTCTTCCCAATCAATCCACTTCACAATATATCTCAAGTAGAGGCTTCTTCTCTAAGATATATATCTGTACATGAGTAACATACAAAACATCCAAAAAAAAAACAAAACTTTAGATAAAGGAGATGCTCTAATAGAATTTATAACAATATATGCACACACACACATATATATATATATACACCTCAGATGCATGGACTAGTGCAAAACGTTAAAAATGGCATCCTAGTTTCCTGTACATCAAAAGAGCAAAAACAAAGTTGAAGTAAAATAAAACTTACCAATAATTATAAAAATTCTCACAAACATTTTTTTTTAAAATAATAAACTAATAAATTAATCATTATGCAAGTTTGTGGTTGAGAATAAATGAATCAAACCACTATGATGAGGGTTAAAGATGATCAATGGAGAAGATACAAATACATGTGTTAAACATGTATATGTGTGTTTGTTTATTAACAAAAACAAGATGTCCAAAACAAAAGTGTATGCAAATATACACACACAATTAATCATGTATTTGGGTGTTTGAAACCACATACTATTCAAGTGTCCAAATTGCTTAGCCAATGATAATTGAAAACCACATGTATGATATGATTGATGTTCTAAAATGCTAAAATAAATCTTGATATATAACTCATTAACATTGATTTATAAGGAGTCGAAAATAAAACTTCAATCAAAGGTACCAAAACACTAGCCAAGAGGCATAAAATGATGCTCAAGGTAAGACGTAAATTACTTTTGAGGTTTTGACTTGAAAAATTGTTTTATTATACTACATTAATAACTAAATAATATCTCTCAAAATAATATTCCAAGGTATAAGTTAAAAAAAAAATACAAGAGATTTTGCAAGTTCTTCTTTGGATTTGAATAGAGACACTTTAATCTTTTCAAACAACTCAAATGATTTCAAAACGATGATTGTAGCATATGCACATTATTACAACCCTTGCATTTAATTTACAGTGGGTATGTGCCCTTCACTTCTTGGACTGCTCAATTTACATGTAATTTAATTATTTTAATTTATTCCCATGAACTTTAACTGTTTATACTTGAGCTTTAAACCCCATGTTTTTCTTTGAAATTTTACTAATCAATTTCTTTTATGCATGAACTCTCATTTCAAAGAATCTCTAGTTATTTGAATTGATTTCGTCATTTCTGAAAAGAACTAAACTGAAAGAAATGGTTTGACGAAAGAAATAGTTTTAAGTAGCACTTAAGCCCTCGGTGAACGACCATTTTGTGGCTTATCCTGTTGGATGGGCGCCCCTCTCCGCGCATGGCTTGAGAGACGAAAGTATCAGGGGCTGGGTTGTTACAGTGTTATAAGCAAATATATGTTTTCGAAACTAGAATATTGTTTCTAAAAAAAATAATCGTTCAATTGTTTAATTCAATCATATGGAATGTTTTTGAAATCATTTCTTGTCAAATTTTTGAATTTATAGCATATTCTAAAAATAACATAATTATGAAATACTGCATACTATTTATGAAATCTAAAATACTGCTAGTATTGATTTTAGAAAACAGAATATTGAATTTTGCTATAAATACTATATGCTGGATTTTTTTAGAAATTGAATATTGTTAGCCGTTATTTTTATAATCTGGTTATGCAAAAATGGAAATGGTGCATTGTCGGGACCCTTTCCCAGAGTCAAGGGCGGCCTGACTGGCATAGCGGCCTGACAAGACTCTCTCACCAAGACGAGTTCACCCAACCGCTGTTAAGCCATCTTTGCAAACCTCATGTGATGGGACGATATCAAAATGATTGGAATCATTAAAACCAAAGTAAGCAATAATTCAAACGATAGCATTTCATTT
>JAJIYU010013070.1:0-14103 GCA_030144865.1 Tinospora cordifolia
ACTCTTAATTGGGCAAATGAAATGAGTTTTGGATGCCTAGGCCATTTGAGGTATTTACTTCATTTCATTTCGTTCCTTTGTCTTAAATTTCACTACCTTAAGAAGTTTTTGACTCACACATAATATCATATATGTTGCATCTACGTATATAACACTATGTGTCAATCATGAAGTTACTTTCATAGAGTGGTTTATGGCAATTTTGGTATCAAAGCCTGATCTAGAGTCAAATAAACAACTTGTTGAAGGTATTATTAATATCTACAATACTCCTATGTATTTTTGGATTGATGTTGGATCAACTTTCTCCTTTATTGTTGGACATATGGTACATAGATTGCATTTATCTCATCTTAGGACTAGTAAATATTTGATTTTAAATACAACAGCAAGGGAAAGAATATATCAAAACATAGTATGTGAAAACTATGTGCCAAAACATGAGATCTTGAAATGATTGTGAGCATTAGAGTTTAGGAGTTTGATGTTATTTAGGGCATGGATTGGTTGGCAGCCTGTCATGCATGTGTCGATTACTTTTCTAAAAGAGTAGTCTTTCATATACCAGGTCAACCCTCATTTGTTTATATAGGTATGACATCTTCACATCTTTATACTTGAGATCGTATGGCGACTGTGAAGAGGTAGGAATGTTTGGCCAATACAAATTTAATAGCGAAAAAGCCAAAACGGATACATGTGTCTTTAGATGATTTACTAGGGTTACCATCCAAATGGGAGATAGACTTTATTATTGAATTGATGTCTACTACTAAGCCTATTTTCATTCCTCTATATTGAATGGTACCAAAAGATTTGTAAGAGCTTAAAGTGCAACTGGATGAGTTGATGACATAAGGATTGTAACACCCTACCTCTTGTCCCTGGGTCCATGTCATCCAACGATATTTTTCTCTCCTTGGGCAACCCAAGAGGTGAACCTGTGTGTCACATTAATCTCTTTCCTTTCTCTTCCTAAAACCTTATGGCTTCCTGACTAACATTAACTCATGCACATATTTCATAAAGGTAATATATTGAAAAACATTTAATTAAAACATGTCAATATCACTAATCAATTCAAAAGTCAAAGGGTACATAGCCTTTGTGTTTATTATAGGAAAAATAACTTCAATACTTGAATAAAGTAGATTGGGCCAACATGCCCTACAATTTAATAAAATCTAAAGAAAATATTCTAAGTGACTCTCATGTAGCCTTAATTTATCAATATCCTGAAAGATTAGAAAAAAAGGGTTAGCTTAAAGCCGAATAGATTATTTCAAATATTTAAATCATTATTTCAACAAATAAGACAAAGGTGTCAGGCACTTTCAAATATTACATGATTCACACAATTCATTGTTTACAGTTGTAGTTAAGATTGAAAGGGGTTCACCCTCTGTGTTCCAAGTCTAGGGAGAAAGCTCACTCTAGAAACTCAAACCCATACCAATGAAGTGCGATCACTCTGCAAGCCTAGTTCACTCTAGGGTTAATCCTGCTGCCCAAATCCAAATCAAAAGTCTAGTATGTCAGGTCCAAGGTTGGAACACACATGAAGAAATTAATTCTCGCGCTGGTACATAGTTACAATCTCAATTAATCTTTTGTTAAGTGCAAAGCATAGTAGTCATGTATCTAAACTATATATAAACATGAATTAAACATGTAAGCATGGTAACATCGTAGCATAACATCATAGATCATGCATCTTTATTAATAAGACTAAGCATGCATATTCTACATGGCATGTATAACGGTTGATCATAGATATTTAAAGCATAACACACATGCTAGCCTTATTTAAATCAAAATAATAAATTTAAATTGGAAATCATGTCAACCTCAATCGCTTAATCCTTTGACCTTGAGATTTCAAGCTCCTTGAACCTTTGTTAAACCTTTACAACTTCTAGCATAGAATTTGTGCAGAATTTTGTTTCTCAACCTTCCTACTAATCTAATTGCTATTTAGAACAACAAATAATGAAAGAGATGCCAAGAGGAAGGCAAGTAGAGCAAGAAGAGAATTGTCCTGCTCTTGTTGCGATGAAGAGAATGGTGCTCATGCTTGGGTTTATATAAAGTTATAATGGACAAGTTTTGGCAAGTTTGGAATGTCTTCATTACAAAGACCTTTTTGAAACTCTTCCCCTTTCATTTTATTTGTTTCCTATGTATAAGAATTAGTAATTAAAGGTTTTAGAAGTTGATAATACATTCTTTTGGGTTGATTTCATTTTAGAAATCTTTCTAAATCTTTATTTTACTTGTTTCCCACTCACAGATACTAGTAAGTAATTGTTTTAGAAGTTGCTAATGCATTCTTTTGCGTTGATTTCATCTTAGAGACATTTCTAATTCTCTATTTTACTTTATTTAAATTATTTTATTTTTACTTATTCAAAGAAATTTTGGGATATTACAACCTACCCCCCTTAAAATAAATTTTATCCTTGAAATTTGTACTTACTGGTCCCGATGTTATCTAATATGTATTTCTAGTGAAGAGGTCTGAGTATTTAGTTTTTATATCATTTTCCAACTCCCGTTTTGTTTCTTCGACTCCATGATGCTGCCAAAGAACCTTGACTAAGGGGATGTCCTTTGCTTTTAAGCTTTGTACCTTGAAGTCTAGGATTCTAATTGTCGCTTCTTCATATGTGGCATCATTTTAAATATCAACCTCTTCCCAATGGATTATGTAAGAGGGGTCTAGTTTGTATCTTCTCAACATCGACACGTTGAACACATTGTGTACTAAGGATAATTAGTTTGGTAAGTCAAGTTTGTAGGCACATTCACCAATTTTTTTGAGTATTGCGAATGCATCAATGAATCGTGGTAATAACTTTCCTTTGTATCTGAACTTTTTAATCCCTTTCTGAGAACTTATCCTTAAGAACACTCTATCACTCACCTAGAACTCAAGGGGCCTTCTTCTTTTATCAGTATAACTCTTTTGTCTACTTTGTGATGTGGCCAACCTCTTCTAGATCTATTTGACTTGATTATTCATTTATTCCACCAAGTTTGGCCTTGTAAACACATAGTCCTTAAGTTCTAACCAACAGGTTGGTGATCTACAGGGCCTGCCATAAGGAGCTTCGTATGGGGTCATCTTCATACTTGCTTGATAACTGTTGTTATAGGCAAACTCCGCCAAGTGTAGGTACTTGTGTAACACCCCAACCCCCACATTCTTTGAGTATTGGACATAACCACCATTTTTTGACAGTGGACTTAACCATTTGGCGAGTTGGGTCCATATTACTTTACAAGTAACACACTTGACTTTCTATTCCTAATATCCCATGCCATAAAAACTAAACAAGGTTACATTCTAAGAGATAAAAGGGATTCCAAATCTTTATTAAATCATAAAAGAAAGTTCACACTTTTAAATAAAGAAAACACAACGAAAATTCCTAAGATTTGGGCAACATGCCCCACATGGAAAAATAAAAAACCCTAAAAAGTAGACGTTCCACATTCTTCTTCATAAGATCAAATCCCTGAAAAATGTTAAAGGAAGGGTGAGCTAAAAGCTTAGTGGATCTTAAATAACTATTTTCATATTCAAAAACATTAACACATCCATAATTCAAACACTAGCACAAATTAGGCGTATCAATCATCAATTTGTGTGAAGTTGTGTCTTAGACCAAAAGAGTTTCTCAACCCTTGATGTTCTTCACTAAGTGCCTCCTTAGAGTGAAATATGGCATTAGCCAAATTCATTGGACCTTGGAACTTAGGGACTCTTACCCACCAACCAAGCACTTAGGTCATAAACCTTATGAGCAAATCATAAGAGAAGAACACCCATTGTGTTACTTAAACAATTATGATCGTACGTGGTTAAAATCACCATAACCTGATATTTTAATCTCATAATCATGAAACATAAATAAAATATTAGAATATTGCATTAAACTAAAAAATAAAAACAAAAATGTTGCATCCATCATACATAATCATGCATCAAACGTATAGAAAGAAAAAAAAAACTTAAACATGATACTAACATGAATGGCATTACTAATGCATGATATTTGGTAGATAATCAGATTTGAAACATTCATGAATGATAAATGAAAACTGAAACGAGACATAAAAGAAACTTCAACAAACAAATCATCAAGAATGAGCATGTTAATGGCTTCAATCTGGAAAAGAGTTTAAGAAGGCAATTTCCACCTTAGCTTAAACGTTTCCAAAAATCCAGCAGCGTTTCCCCTACATTTTTGTCACTTCAAACCTCCACAAAACCACTATCTAATGATCACTAAAACTCTGAAACTAAAAGCCTTTCCTTAGGTACAAAATGAGACATCAAGAAGAGGAAAAGAAAGAAGAAGAAAAGAGCACACTAGTGGTGTTTTCACTTGCTCTTGGAGTGAATGATTTGTGAGCACTACAAGCAAGTATTTATAGTTTTCAAACACACTAAGGGACGTCCATGGGCAGCTAGGGCAGCTCTAATTGTTTGGGCAAGTTTCCAAACACTAAAGGTAGGACATGGTAAGTGTGTATATTTTGACATGTGTGCATATCTCTTTTGTGGGCCCACTAGTGATCTTGCTAGTCTTTGTTTCTAATTCAATTTTAGATATTTAAATTCTTCTAGGACCCTTCTAAAATGGTCTTGGACGTCCCATAGAGAGAGTGAATATTCTCTCATATCTTTCCCCTTTAATTCCTTTGCTCACTCCTCATATATAGGCAAAAAGGCATGTTTTCTTCTCTTTCCTTTGGACATCCAGCTAGTGGGTGTATGATATCAAAGCATGAGGGACACTCAATCACATGCTGATATTTAAATCTAATCCCCTAGGAAATCTTCTAATTTGGTCATGAGCATGGGTGGCATCCCGTGTGTGAGAATCACACAATCTAGGCGCCAAAATAGGAAAGCAAAGTTTCCATTTTTTATTCTCCTTTATGAGTGTGGGACGACTAGGGTTTTATGAGCATCAAATCAGATTTCAAACCTTCCTAATTAGGTCAATTCACATGTGTGCGCACACACATGTGCATGGGTGGACCAATTTTTGCTTAGGTAAGGCATGGAGCACATGATCACTAACTTGGTGTATGAAATCAATCTTCATGGATTTCCAAATCCTGGGTGGGACATCTCAAATGCATGGTATATTGAATCAATTATGTGGTACACTAGATCATGATTAATGGAATCAAATAAGGGAAGACGTCCCATGGTGGTTGAGTAGGGTGAGGTGCACCCAATCATGGTGTTCCACCCATGTGACTTGCACATGCTTTGGGTGGCCATGCCTTCATGGGTTAACATAAATTTAATAAAATTTAATATCTCCCTAACCACTAGGAATTTAGGTGTACAACCTATAGTTTTGCAACCACATGATCAAGACGTGAATTTTAAGGTATAATTTGGTCGAGGTGATTTTCTTCTGAAACTTTCCTTCTTAGAACCTACCGAATGCATTAGGCAAATGAAGTTCCAACCTTGGCCAATTGGTCTGATTTTTGGATATGTCGTGTGTCTTGCTAGTTTATGTCATCCCCTGAAGTTTCGAGTCATTCCAAGTTCGATAGGTATCTTTATTCTCTGTTCTTGCCAAATTTTGATCCCCCTATAGGGCAAAACCCTAATTTTGGCCGATTGGGTTGATTTTTGGATATGTAGTCTAGTTTTGTTGGTTCATGACACCATACCTCGTTTTGCATCATTTTAGGTTCATATGGGTTACCAAATGAGAATTTTGTATTTTCTGTATTCAACCCTAAAATGAGGCTAGATTCATTAAAATATCACTAAAAATATGGAAATTTCTTATTTTGTTGAGTGTAAGGTTTTCAGGGTATTACAACTTGCTTCAGTTGCCCTTGAAATCAAAGATAAAAGACCTCAATATGTCTTTTAGTGTCTGAATGACTCTCTCTGATTGACCATTGCTTTGTGGATGAAAATGGTATTCATGGTAAGTTTAGTGTCCAATTCCTTCTACAGACTCTGCCAAAATTGTAAGGTGTATCGAGAGTCTCTGTCCGATACTATGGTTTTAGGCATATCATGAAGTCACACTATCTCTTTGACATAGAGTCTTCCTAGTTTACTAACTTGGTTTGTGGATCTATTGAGCCAAAAATGAGCCACTTTGGTAAGATAATCCACAATTACCCATACATCATCTTCCCCTTTATGATTCTCCTCTCACAAAATCTATGGCAATGTTATCCAACTTTCATTGAGGGACTAAGAGTAGTTGTAACATTCCAATGGGTTTTCTATGCTCTGTTTTCACTTGCTGATAGGTGACACACTTAAAGACATACTTAGCCACATCTCTCTTCAACTCTCACCACCAGTAGGTCTTACGAAGGTTTTGATACATCTTGTCACCACTTGGATGCATTGTGTACTTGGTCTGATGGGCTTCGTATAGTATGGTTTGCTTACTCTTTCCATTGTTAGGCACATAAATTCTATCTCCAAGCCTTAGGGTATTTTTAGTATCTATCCTAAAGTCAGTATGCTTATCCTGTTCAACTTCTTCTATCAGCTTGTTAGCCACTTATCTTGCCTTTGTTCATCCCTGATCTGATGTAGAAGATCTAGTTGACAAGTCATGGTATAAAGGTAAGCTTGTTTTTCATCTAAAGTTATATCTAAATTGAAATCTTCAATCAATTGGTAAATCTGACCTTTTTCCTCATCTTGCTCATTGAATTTCCCACACAAGATGTTCACTACTATGGTGGCCTTCCCTGGATAGTAATGTAGCTAGACGTTGTAGTCTTTAAGGAACTCCATCCATCTGCACTGCTTGAAATTCAACTCCTAGATGTAGATATATTTTAGACTCTTGTGATCTAAGAATTGAATCAAACCTTTCACCATAAAGGTAGTGTGTCCAAATTTTCAAAGCAAACACAATAGCTGCTAACTCCAGGTCGTACGTTGGGTAATTCTACTCATGAATCTTTAGTTGGCACGAGGCATAGGCAACAATTTTTCCTTCTTGCATCAACACTACACCTAATTTATTCTGTGAAGCATCCTAATACAAAACATATCCAACACCATGTGTAGGAGTGCATAAGATGGTGGTTGTAGTCAATTTCCTCTTTATTTCTTGGAATAATTGCTCACACTTCTCATCCCACTTGAACTTGACTCCTTTTCTAGTAAGCATGACCATAGGTTCAGCTAACTTTGAAAAGCCTTGGATGAATATTCAATATTGCCCTGCCAAGCCAAAGAAACTTCTGATCTTTGTAATTGTTTTGGGTTGTTTCCAGTCTATAACAGCTTCCACCTTCTCAGGATCTATAAAGATGCCTTCAACTGATACTACATGGCCAAGAAACTCAACCGCCTTCAACCAGAATTCACACTTGCTGAACTTGGCATACAGTTGGTTTCTTCTAAGGGTCTCTAACACAAATAGGAGATAGACTTTATTATTGAATTGATGTACTCTTGGAACATACTCTTCTTTTTCCATAAGAATTCCTTTGATACTCAACTATTTGCATCATTCAAAACCATTTCAGTAACTTTAATTTGGCCTAAACTCTCAAACTCATCTAACAATTCTTCCAAATTATCATCGCTGGTGGTCTTTAAGTGACAACTATCACAACCCACTCTATAAAAGTGTCATCACAACTGGCACATAGTTCCATATATGTTATATCTACGCATATAATACTATGTGCCATTCACGACGTTACTTTCACAAAGTAGGTTACAACAATGTAGATATCAAAACCTGATCCAATGTATAGTAAACAACTTATTGAAGGTATTATTAATATTTATGATATTCCTATGTATTTTTTTATTGATGTTGGATTGACATTCTCCTTTATTGTTGGACATATGGTAGATAGATTACATTTATCTTATGTTAGGACTAGTAAACATTTGATTTTGAGTTTAATAGCAGGGGAAAAAATCTATCAAAACATGGTATGTGAAAACTGTGTGCTAAAACATGAGATCGTCAAATGATTGTGAGTCTTAGAGTTTTGGAGTTTGATGTTATTTTGGCCACAGATTAGTTGCCGACCTATCATGCATGTGTCGATTACTTTTCTAAAAGAGTAGTCTTTCAGATACTAGGTCAACCTTCATTTGTTTATAGAGGTAGGACATCTTAGAACTTTCTACTCAAGATTGTGTGGCTACTGTGAAGAAGTAGGAATGTTGTTCGATATGAGTTCAATAGTAGAAAAGGCCAAAAAGGATACAATTATCTTATATTCCCATAGTTTGTGAATACCTAAATGTGTTTTCAGATGATTTACTAGGGTTACCACCCAAATGGAAGATAAACTTTATTATTAAATTGGTGTCAAGTGTTAAGCCTATTTTCATTCCTCTATATCGAATGGTACCAAAAGAGTTGCAAGAACTTAAAGTGCAACTGGATGAGTTGATGACACAAGGATCGTAACACCCCGCTTACTGTCCCTAGGCCCATGTCATCCAACGATATTTTTTTCTCTCCTTGGCTAGCCCAAGAGGCAGGCCCGCGTGTCACATTAATCTCTTTCCTTTCTCTTCCTAAATCCTTCAGGCTTCCTGACTAACATTAACTCATGCACATATTTCATAAAGGTAATATATTGAAAAACATTTAATTAAAACATGTCAATATCACTAATCAATGCAAAAGTCAAAGGGTACATAGCCTTTGTGTTTATTACAGGGAAAATAATTTCAATACTTGAATAAAGTAGATTGGGCCAACATGCCCTACAATTTAATAAAATCTAAAGAAAATATTCTAAGTAACTTTCATGTAGCCTTAATTTATCAATATCCTGAAAGATTAGAAAAAAGGGGTTAGCTTAAAGCCCAATAGAATATTTCAAATATTTAAATCATTATTTCAACAAATAGGACAAAGGTGTCAAGCACTTTCAAATATTATATGATTCACATAATTCATCATTGTTTATAGTTCTAGTTAAGATTGAAAGGGGTTCACCCTCTATGTTCCAAGTCTAGGGAGAAAGCTCACTCCAGAAACTCAAATGCTTACCAATAAAGTGGGATCACTCCGAAAGCCTAGTTCACTCTGGGGTCAATCCTAATGCCCAAGTCCAAATTAAAGGTCCAGTATGTCAAGTCTAAGGTTGGAAAACACATGGAAAAAAAACCTTCCTCACGCTAGTACTTGGTTAAATCTTAATTAATCTTTTGTTAAGTATAAAGCATAACATTTATGTATATAAAATATATATAAACATGAATTAAACATGTAAGCATGGTAACATCTTAGCATAACATCACAGATCATGCATATTTATTCATGTAAGCCTAAGCATGCATGTTCTAAATGGGATGTATAATAGTGGATCATAGATATTCAAAGCATAACACACATGCAATCCTTATTTAAATCAAAATAATAAATTAAAATTGAAAATCATCTCCACCTCAATTGCTTAATCCTTTGATCTTGAAATTTCAAGCTCCTTGAACTTCTGTTAAACCTTCACAACTTCCGGCACAAAATTTGTGTAGAATTTTGTTTCTCTACCTTCCTACTACTCTAATTACTATTTAGAACAGCCAAAAGAGATGCTAAGAGGGAGGCAAGTAGACAAGAAAAGATTTGACTTGTTCTTGTTGGAATGAAGAGAATGATGCTCGTGCTTAAGTTTATATAAAGTTCTAATAGAAATGTTTTGGCAAGTTTGAAGTGTCTTCATTGTAGAAACCTTTCTGAAATTCTTCCCTTTTCCATTTTATTTGTTTCCTATGCATAAGAATTAGTAAGTAAAGGTTTTAGAAGTTGTTAATACATTCTTTTGGGTTAATTTCATTTTAAAAACCTTTCTAATTCTATATTTTACTTGTTTCCCACTCACATATATTAGTAAGTAATGGTTTTAGAAGTGGCTAATATATTCTTTTTGGTTGATTTCATTTTAGAAACCTTTCTAATTCTTTATTTTACTTGTTTCCCACTCCCATATATTAATAAGTAACTATTTTAGAAGTTGCTAATATATTCTTTTTGGTTGATTTCATTTTAAAAACATTTCTAATTCACTATTTTACTTTATTTAAATTATGTTATTTTTTAAAATTTAATTATTTGAAAAAATTTTGGAATATTACAAGGATTTATTATCCTAGGTATTTCACCTTAGGGTGCACTTGTGTTGTTTGTAAAGAAGAATGATGAAAGCTTATGGTTGTGTATAGATTATTGTTAATTGAACAAGGTGACAATAAAAAATAAAGATCCTTTACCATGCATTGATGATTTTTATGATCAGTTGAATCGTGTCAAATTCTTTTCTAAGATTGATTATGATCTGGGTATCATCAGCTAAGGGTTCAAGAAGAAGATATACCAAAGACTACTTTCAGAACAAGGTATGGCCATTATGAATTTCTAGTTATGCCTTTTGGGTTAACTAATGTTCTTGTCATGATTATGGATCTAATGCAAAGGGTATTTAAGCCATATCTAGATATGTTCATTATTGTCTTTATTTATGATATCTTCATTCCTCATTTACTCTAAGACTTGGGAAGATCATGAGCAATACCTTCATATGACTTCGTAGACATTGAGAGAACATAGATTGTATGCTAAATTTAACAAATGTGAGTTTTAGCTAAATGAACTAAAATTTTTGGGTCATGTTGAAAGTGCAGAAGATATTTTAGTTGCTTTTACTAAGGTTGAAGCTATTATAAATTGGTTAAGACCAACTACAATGACTAAGATTCATAGTTTTATGGATTTGGCTAGATATTATAGGAAGTTTGTAGAGGGTTTCTCTAAATTAGTTGTTCTACTCACGAAGCTAACTCAAAAAAATGTATCATTTGTGTGGACCTCAACATATTAAGAAGCTTTCACAAAATTTAAGAAGAAGCTGACTACTGCTCTAGTTTTAATACATATCCTAGAAAAGAATTAATACTATATACTGATGCAAACAAATAGGTTTGGGAGGTGTGTTGACGTAGGAGGATTGAGTGATTGCTTTTGCATCTAGACAGCTAAAGGTGCATGAGAAAAATTATCTTATACATGATCTAGAGCGAGCAGCAATAGTATTTGTGTTGAAATTATGGAAACATCATCTATTTGAAGAAAGGTTCACACTATACTCATATAATAAAAGTCTAAAATATGTTTGTTTAACTAGAAGGAACTGAATATGAGTTAATGTAGATTGTTAGAATTCTTGAAGGACTATGTTTTCAAATCGAAGTATCATCCTGCGAAAGCTAACTCGTAGTAGTGCATTAAGTACGAAACGAGTTGAGACTAGTGTGGTACCTTACCAGATGGCCCAAGAATGGTGACTTTTGGAGAAAGTGACTATGATGAGTATTCTCTCCGTAGATCCACATGTTGATATTTGTGTTTAGATGCATATTATGTTGATAGACTCTCATATTCAGAAGATTAGAGAAATTACAATAGCATGATCTTGATTTGACCATGCAATAAGCTTGGGCTGATAGAGCAGACAGAGTTGATAGGCAAATGGGCTTTAGTGGTGTGTTGTGTTATCAAAGAAGATTATGGATACATGTTGATAGGGAGTTAAGAGCAGCATTACTTGAGATGGTACATCAATCTCAGTACATTATTCATGTAGTGTCCACAAAAAAGTATCAAGATATTAAGAGGACACCTTGGTGGAACGGGATGAAGAAAGATATAGTCGAGTATGTGCAAAGATGTAGAGTGTGTCAATAGGTAAAAGATGGGCATCAAAGACTTGGGGGTCAAATGCCACCCTTACCCATTCCAAAGTAAAAAATGGGAGCATGTTACTATGAATTTTATTACATGATTACCTAAATCATATGGTAGATATGATGTCATATGGTTTATTGTTAACCGATTGACTAAGTGTGCACATTTTCTTCTAATGAACACTAGAGACTCGATAGAACTATTTAGCAGATTCTATATTCCAGAGATTGTGAGATTGCATGGGTTGCCTGTGTCTATTATGTCGGATAAAGATCTACAGTTTACATCAAGATTTTGGCAAGTTACACACCCATCTCCGTCTCAGTACGACATTTCACCCAAAGACCAATAGTCAGACTAAAAGGTAGATTTAAATGTTAGAGGATATGCTTAGATCTTGTATATTAGAGTTTGGTGAGACTTGGACTGAGCATTTATCTTTGTGTGAGTTTGCTTATAACAACAGTTATCAGGTTAGCATTTGCATGGCATCATATGAGGCTTTATATGGTCGACCATGCAGGTCTCCAACTTGATGGTATGAAGTTGGAGAATCAAAATTGATGGGCCCAGAAGTTATTGCAGATCACACAAAAAAGATTAAGCAAACTAGACAAAACTTAAAGATAGTCCAAGATCATCAAAAAAGTTACTTTGATAATCGACATAAGCCTTTGGAGTTTGTAGTGGGTGACCAAGTACTTTTGAAGGTCTCCCCTCAAAAATGTCAAATTCGATTTGGGGTGAATGAAAAATTAGCTTCATGCGTTGTATCCATCATTTGAGATTTTGGCGAGAATTGGTCCAATTGTGTACAGACATGTTCTTCCTCCTCAATTGGCAAGTATTCATAATGTGTTTCATGTGTCTATGTTAAGAAAGTACAATCCAAATTTGACACATGTACCACATTTGCCACATATACATGTTGGGGAGGATACCACATATGAGGAAAAGTCTACTCAAATTATAGCTAGAAGAGCACAAAAGTTGAGGAGCCAAGAAATTCCTTTAGTTAGAGTCAAATGGCAATTCCATGATAACAAGGAGTAAAGTTATGAGTGTATAGATGAGATGCGAGGACAATCTTTAGATCTTTTCATCACTTGAGGTATGTGTCTCTTTAATTTAAATTTCAAGGACGAAATTTTTCAAGTTTGGGAGATTGACATATATATATATATATATATTGGTTTATAATGTGAAAATACAATATGATGTATCTAAATACTTATATATAGTGGGTGTGTCTATGGAAGGGGTGCAAATAGTAAATATACATAGATGTCAGTAAGGGATTATATATATATATATATATAAGTATTTCGATACATCATATTGTATTTTCACATTATAAACACCAATAAATAAATATATATATTATGATCGTGGGCATGTCTGTATGTAAATAGACAAAATGGCTAGAGAAAACAAAGAATGTGAAAAAGCAGGTACGTGATTTGTCATAAATTTGATATTTTGTTAAGTTATTAAATTTTTTTTTCAATACAAAGTAGATAATGAAGCCATAAATTACAATCCCAAACATAGGATATATATCCACATAGAGCAAAACTATATAAAATTTATATCATTGTATTCATATCAATGTACAGATTGTAGATCATAAATGTATAATTTATTTGTATCCTTATAATCTTTAAAGATTTATACAGTAGTTGAAAGTTAATACATTGTGAATAGTATTTGAATATGTACAAGGTTGACAAAATTTTAATCGGAGAATATAGAAATGTAAAAAAATGAAATCGAGGAGTCAATGACACCAAAATTATAATTTTTGAAGATTGATTAATCGGTTTAATTTGTATTTATATAATTAAAAGAAATTAATTTATTAATATATTCATATTATATAACGTTATATATAAAACATGATATCCATCAACCTTATGTATTATCTTATATATATATATATAATGTTATATTAAGAAACAATTGATTATTCTATTTGATGTACTATACAGGAAATTTAGAAGAGGTTGGCTATTATATACCATAAAGTAAGGCACATGCTAAACGAGATAAATTGTTATTATTCTGTAAGTATTTCTTTATCTTGATTATCTATATGACATTATATGTAACACCTCAACCCCCAAGAGCCAGGTTTAAGCTCAACAACTGTCACACCCCGACCCCCGGACCGGACGTCGTGTCTGTCAATCTGTGGCCCTGTAGTCGGGAGTCACGCGGCTCCAAGCTCGGCGCGTGGTCCGCCGAGGCCCCGGGCGTGCAGCAGATGTCGTCAGTCTATCTTTCTACCTCTATACACGAGGTTTAAATCATTTCTTTGATTTCAAATATTCATTTTTATCATGCTTCACTAAGCAGTTAGTTTCAAATCAGA
>JAJIYU010013071.1:0-14183 GCA_030144865.1 Tinospora cordifolia
TTTATTAAATATGAATTTGTACTATTGAATTTATTCTAAGGCATGTGGTATTGAAAAATAGAAAGTCAAGTGTGTGTCACTTGTAAAGTAACACTGGCCCGACCCGCCAATCGGTTAAGTCCACCGTCAAAATAATGGTGGTTGTCCAAAACTCAAAGAACGTGGGGGTTGGGGTGTTACACCCGCCCTAGAAAGCGCGGTTGCTAAGCCGACTTCGGTGTCGTCGCCCGATCTG
Organism: Tinospora cordifolia; assembly: GCA_030144865.1. Classification (NCBI taxonomy): domain Eukaryota; kingdom Viridiplantae; phylum Streptophyta; class Magnoliopsida; order Ranunculales; family Menispermaceae; genus Tinospora; species Tinospora cordifolia. The sequence continues at coordinate 236 of JAJIYU010013071.1, forward strand.
GAGGTTGTCCCACCAGCTTATATGAGTAGTCGAAGTTGAAGAATACTCTTATTTTCTGTAAAAGAAAATTAGAAGATGGAAAATTAGGGCAAGAAAGTGAATAGAAGTTGAAAAAGATGCAAAATATGGTATCTTGACTAGACAGAGGTTGTGAGTCAACCAGATTGAATTCTCGGTCCAGAAAAAGACCCTAGGTAGGAACGGGTGTAGCCATGAGTGGCACAGTGGATCAAAAGCATAAATCTCTAGGGCATAGGCTAGAAATGGAAACTTGTGTGAAAACAGAAAATTGTTTGATCAGGACACGAGATTGGAAAACCTTTGTATCTTTCGGTTTCTATGTAGTATGGGATGCATAGGAATTCGGGGGTATGGAGGAAGCCTGGACTCGGAGAATGATGGACCATGTGTGGTGAATAATCGGTAACTCTGGCAAAACGGGGTTTTCTATGCTCGCTGGTATGGGACGGTGGAGTATAGTGGGCTCCAGAACCTTAGTTATCGAGCAATTTGCAAATTTGTTTGGGTACAACTCTATTCTGGGTGAAAGCCTAAGTAGAAGGGGAATAGTGTTATGGGACACTTGAACCTGAAAGCTTAGGTGGAAGCTTGGAACCTTGTTGTGCTAGCTTGATTGTATGATTGTGTGATATGCATGTCGTAATGTTTTGAGACCAAATCCTGTACCCATACATGAAAAGAACCTAGAAGAAAAACCTTTAGGCCACTAAACAAGTCGAAAACCTAGAGACTTGAATCTAGAGTCATGATAGTACGAACGAAACAAAAACTTGAGGAAATGGATACAACATATGATGTAGGAAAAATTACCATTTCTCGAGTCTAGAAAAGCATTTAATATCCCAAGGATAAGAAAAGATGGGTGAGTACCCTAGATGAATGTCCTATTTGAAACTTCTATGATAGGATACTAAAGTGGCTTTGGCTTGTAGATTATGGAAGGAATCCAAAAAACACAAATACACCTTATCAAAGTAACCAAGGGGCAGATGTGGCAGCAGCTTCTGTCTTATCACTAGAGATAATGGTAAAAATCACTCGACAGGTGGTCGAGTAGGTGATGAGGACTCTACAGCCACAACCTAAGGTTCAGAATAAACTAAGAATAGGAATCAATGAGCTAGTTGTTCCTCTAAGACTAACTATGCCCAAAGGGACGACAGTAGAGATTAATTCAATAAAAAAGGATATCCACTTCAAACGATCCTAAGGAATAAAAACAAGAGACCACAAAGTGATCAAAAGACAGGAAAGGAAAGCAAGAAACAGAAACAAACTCACCAAACTGAAAAAAGAACAAAAGAAGCAGGCTAGGAGACAAGGGTTGTGCTATGTATGCAGACAAAGGGGCCATTTTGCCAGAGATTGCCCAACTGCATTTGCTCAAGCTCCTCAACCACAAGATAATAACGGTTATGGTCAGAACCAAGCCAGAATGTTTGTTGTTGAAACTCAGGAAGGTCAAAACCCTCAGTAGAAACCCTCATAGCCCAATGTGAAGACAAATGAACTAATTTTGAATATGAGTAGTAGTAGGGAGTCCATTAGCTTAAGATTGCTATATGTTAGCACTTATGATTTTTGAGTTGAAATAAGGCTTTGTACCAATTATCTCTATTAATGAAATTTATTTCCTTAAGAACTCCTAGTGTACCATTTTAAATAAGCGTTAGCCTATTAAAGTAGCAAAGCCCTTGGACAAACCAACTCAGTCAAAACCAAACTATTTACTTGAAATACCTAACAAAACGATGCACAAGTGAATGAGTATAAATTTCGAGGATGAAATTCTATTAAGGAGGGTAGGTTGTAATAACCCAAGATTTTGTCAAAAAATTAATGACAAATAAGTTTAATGAAATTAAACGAAATACGTAAAGTGAATCAACTTTGAAGATTTTAATAAACTTTTGGGTGCAAATTATGGGTAGACAAATGAAGCCTTAATTTGATATTTAAATGAAAATGTCAATTAAGTAGAATTAGTTATGAAATTTAAAGAGTTGCTTCCATTTCTTAAGAAATAAAGAATAGAAATAAAGTATATATATATATATATAGACGCAATTTATGTGTGTGTGAATAATATGTGTTTTAATATAATGAGTGTTAAATACTGCATATTATAGGAATATGTATATAAAAAAATTTATATAATTGAATAAAAATGTAGTATGATTATATTTATCTAAAATAAGTATAACATTATATAAGTATCAATTTATAATTACATAAATAATGAAATTAATATATATATATATATAAATATATGAAACTGAAGAAATGAAAAATGTAGATTATTAAATTATTGGCATTAAATATATTAAAAAAATAGAAAAATATATAATATTAAAGAAATAGAAAGGAAAAAATATTAGCAAGTTAATAAAATAGAAGGACATGTGCAATAAACCATGTTTACATCAATTAGAAAGTGTATAATTAGCAAATTTTGGATAATAGCAACCTTAGAAGGTAATTTTGGTAATAAAAACTACATCCAACGGCCACAAACGTGTAATCCACATGATCTAAGATCCCACGGTCGAGATCAAAACCAAACTAGCGCTCAGGAGCACCGAATCACAGAGATCCAATGGTCCACAATCAATTTGCCCGATCCAACGAATGAGATCAAAACCAAACCAGCGCCTGGATGCACCAAATCATCAAGATCCAACGGCCCATGATCATTCCATCAGATCCAATGGCTCACAACACAGGTGCATTCATTGATCACGAATGTCCTACGCTCGAGGTTGATCTGAGCATCCAGATCAAAGCCGCGTTAGTTGATCGCAAACCATGCTGCGCTTGAGGACAATATGATTGTCCGAATTTGAGACATATTCGATCGATCGCAAACAATTGCTACACTCGAGGTTGATCCGAGTGTCCAGATCAAAGTCGCACGAGCGAAGATCCGCACACTGCGATCAAGGTTCATCCGACGATCCAGATTTGAGGCGCTTTGTTGATCACAAATCGGGTGCTGCGCTCAAGGAAGATCTAATGGTCTAGATTCAATACGTTTTAGTTGATCACGAGCTGTGCTACGCTCGAGGACGATCTGACGATCTATAGCAATTTCGTTAATCACGACTGTGATCTGAGTGCCGTGATCGAGGTTCATCAAATCGTCCAGATTAATGCTCCTATTAAAATGAGAAAAAATACAAAAAAAATTGAATAAAAATCTGAAAAAAAATTCTAAAATCCAAAAATTTGGTTTTTAAATTCCAAAAAAATTATCCAAACACACTTGCTATTTTCCTATACTTGGGAGGCATGAAATTTTGAATAATTGGCAAGTTTCCTACAAGGAGAACACCAAAAACTTACCATTCTATGTCATTTTAAACTCCATATAAAGGACCCCTAATGCTCTCATTGTTTTCATCCCAAATCAAGAGCGTACTAGTCCCTCTTGACTCTCTCTGGTCTTCTTCTTGGCAATCCCCTCAGTTCTTGAGTAATCTTAAACTGTTCTTGAGTGTTCTTGAGTGTTTAGAAGCTTTAAAGTAATGGAACTCTACCATATTTCAGAAATGTGCATAAGAGATTTATTTAAGGTGGAAGTAATTTCTAAATTTTACTTCTTTATTTTAATTTGAATAAGTCTTGCATGTGCGATGATGTTTTGAAGTTGATTGATTGAATATATGTTTTAATATGCATTCTTTATTTATTTGACGTGCCATGAATATACATGTTATGCATGTTTAGAAATCAAGAATAATGATGCATGATATGCATGAATTGTTTTAATGAATAAATATGTAATGATTCATGTTATGTATATGTTATAGTGATGGTTTATCCGATATTGTGTGTTTTATCACTAAGAAAAGATTAAATAATGATCCTAACCACGTACCTGTGTGATGATGGACTGCATAGTGTCACCGTGTGTGTTCCACCCCCGATCTGGCTTTCCGGTTTACCATTGATGATTTTGAACTGGGTTTTCAAAAGTGATCCCACTGCATAAATATTGGGGTTTGAGTTTCCAAAAGTAATTCTCTCTCCCAACGATGTGGAACACATAAATTAAACTCTTTCGATCTTAATGTCAACCATAAATAAGAAATTTGTTTGAATCGTCTAATGTACAAAAGTTTTTGATATGCTTGGTTTGTTTGAATTGAAATAATGATTTAAATGTTAAAAAGATTCACTGGGCTATGTGCTCACCCCTTCCTTCTATTTTTTAGGTAATTAAATTACATGAAGACAATGAATATTAGTTAGGTTCTTTTTTTAAAAAGTTTCTAATTTCTATGTAAGGGCATGTTGCGCAAGTTTTGAATCTTCCGCTGTAATAGTTTTTCTTCAAGATCAAATTATTTAATCAATTTTATTTAATTAATTGAGTTTATGAAGTTCATTCATTTCTAATATTATTGCCTTATTAAATTCTTAGATTTAAGTGATGTACTGTCAAATTCAATTAAGGCACGAAATGAGTGAAATAGAAAGTCAAGTGTGTGTCACTTCAAAGAATATGGGGGTTGGGGTGTTGCAAATGGATCCATCTTAATGTTTGCCTAATAACTATTGTTATAGGCAAATTCTGCCAAGTGTAGGTACTTGCTCCAATTTCCCTTGAAGTCTAGGATGCAAGACCTCATCATATCCTCTAAAATCTAGATAACTCTCTCAGAGTGTCCATCTATCTGAGGATGAAATGTCGTATTCATGGTGAGCTTCGTAACCAACTCCTTTTGTAGACTCTACCAAAATTGTGAAATGAAGCAAGAGTCTCTGTCAAACACAATTTGATTTAGGTACACCATGAAACCTCACTATTTCGTTGACATAGAGTTTTCCTAGCTTACTAACTTGGTCTGTGGATCTGATTAGCAAGAAGTGAGCTACTTTGGTTAGACGATCCACATTAACCCAAATAGTGTCTTCTCTCGTATGGTTCCTAGGCAAACCACTAACAAAGTCCATGGCAATATTATCCCACTTCCATTCAGGGATAGGGAGTAGTTATAACATTCCAGAGGGTTTTCGATGTTTTGCTTTAACTTATTGACAAGTTAAGCACTTGGAGACATGCTTAGCCACGTCTCTCTTCATTCTTTTCCACCAGTAAGTCTTTTTAAGGTTATGGTATATCTTGTCTCCTCCTAGATGCATCGTATATTTGGTTTGATGAGCCTCATCCATGATGACTTTCTTACTCTGCCCATTCTGAGGTACACAAATCCTCTCCTTGAGTCATAGGGTATTTTCAGTGTCTATCCTAAAATCAGGATGTCTACCTTGTTTAACACCTTCCATCAGTCTAGTGAGCCACTTTTCTTGCCTCTATTCCTCCCTGATCTATTGTATAAGGTCCAGTTGGCAAGACATGTTGTAGAGGTAGGCTTCCTCCTCATTAAGGGTCATTCCCAACCTTAAGTCCTCAACTAATTGGTACATCTAGCCTTTTTCCTCTTCATGTTTGTGGAACTTCCTACTCAAGGCATCGGCCACTACGTTGGCCTTCCCTGGATGGTAGTATATTGGAAGTTATAATCTTTAAGAAACTCCATCCATCTTTGTTGCCTAAGGTTTAACTCCTTTTGTGTGTAGATATATTTCAAGCTTTTGTGGTCTGAAAATAGATCGAACCTTTCACCATAAAGGTAATGTCTCCATATCTTCAAGGCAAACACTATGGCTACTAATTCTAGGTCGTGAGTAGGATAATTTCTCTCATGGACCCTCAGTTGTCTCGAAGCATAAGTAATAACTTCTTTTTCCTGCATTAAGACTGCACCCATTCCACTCAGCAACACATTAGTATAAAGGGTGTAAGTGACACCAGGAGTTGGAGTGGTTAACACAGGGGTCATAGTCAACCTCTTCTTCAATTCTTGGAATGCTTGTTCACACTTCTCATCTCATTTGAACTTAACTCCTTTTCTGGTCAACTTGGTCATAGGTCTTGCCAACTTGGAGAAGTCTTGGATGAACCTTCTATAGTAGTCAGCCAATCCCAAGAAGCTTCTAATTTTCATCACGGTCTTAGGCTGCTTCTAGTTCATAACTGCTTCTACCTTTTTAGGGTCTACAACAATGCCTTTTGTTGAAACAACATGACCTAGGAACTTGACCATCTTCATCCAGAATTTGCACTTGCGATACTTAGCATATAACTGGTTTCTCCTGAGGGTCTCCAACACAATCCTCAGGTGTTCTAGATTTTCAGCCTCAGACTTGGAGCACATCAGGATGTCATCCACGAATACCACCACAAACTAGTCAAGGTGTTGTTTGAATACTCAATTCATCAAATCCATGAAAGATGTCGGGGCATTGGTTAAACCAGATGGCATAACAGTAAACTCAAAGTGTCCATATCTAATTCTAAAGGTCGTCTTGTGGATATCCGACTCCCTGATCCTCAACTGATGATAGCCTGATCTAAGATCAAGCTTAGAGAAATGAGTGGGTCCTTTTAATTGATCGAATAGATCATCAATCCTTGGTAAAGGATACTTATTCTTCACTGTCGCTTGGTTCAGCTTTTGATAATGACACATAGTCTCATGGAACCATCTTTCTTTTTTACGAACACTACTAGAGCTCCCTGAGGTGATTCACTTGGCCTGATAAACCCTTTCTCCCTAAGCTCGTCTAATTGGGCCTTTAATTCAACTAGTTCTACTAGTGTCGTATAGAACTGACGTCATTCTATACAGAGGTATGGCTGTAGGGTTGGTTCCAGGATAAAGTTCAATTTCGAACTCTAACTCCCTAGCTAGTGGTAGTCTGGGTAATTCGTCTAGGAACACATCCTCGTACTCACTAACCACAGCTAGGTCTTATATTCTATTTAGGTTAACTAGCTCTTCTTCATTGAGTTCCTCAAACTAATTCATCTACTTTAGACAGTTCAACAAAGCTATGGTTGGACTCCTCAATAGTTTTTACATATCCTTGTTGAAGGTTTTCTCTGAAGGTAGGTTTATGGTTATCCGTCTCTTAGGACAATCTATTTGGGTTTGATACTAGTTTAACTAATCCATCCCTAGGATTATTACATCATAGCCATAAAAAGGTAGGGTGCATAAGTCAGCTGTTAAAAGTTTGTCCCCGAACCTTAGATCACAACTACCATTTTTTTTGAAGTCATAGTGGTCCCTATTGGTGTGGACACATTCAAAGTTACAGGCAACGGTTTTGTCACAGATGTAACCTATCAGTTAGTTGTTTAGAGATAAAGGATTTTGAAGATTTTAAGACATCTTTAGGTGCAAATTATGGTTTAGAAAATGAAAAATAATATAAAATATTGGAGATATAATATAAAATAGGCAAAGACCTTAATTTGATAATTAAATGAAAATGTAGTATACATGTATTTATTTAAAATAAATAAAATATTATATAAATATTAATTTATAATTACATAAATTATTATCTGAAAATGAAATATGAAATAAATAAAAAATATATATGGAAATGAAAAATGTAGATTATTTAATTATGGGCATTAAAAATATTAAAGAAATAGAAAAATATCTAATAAATGCAATATTAAATAATTAGAAAGGGAAAAACTATTAGCAAATCAATAAAATAGAAGGATGTGAGATAGTTACGCAAATTAGAAGGTGAAAGATTGGTTTATAAGTGGCAAAACTCGGATAATAGAAATAATTTGATATTAGAAACTGCATCCAACGGCCAAAAACACTAAATCTTCACGATCTGCAATCCAACGGCTCAGATCAAGCTCACATCGTATGTCCAGGAGCACTGAATCACGCAAATCCAACGGCCCAAACTCGATCAGCCAAATTAACGGTCCAGATCAAGGCGCTCAACAACGATCGTGAACAAGTACTGCACTCGAGGACGATCAGAGGGATCGAATTTGATTCGTTTTTGATCGATCGCGAACGATGCTGCGCTCGAGGCTCATCCAACGGTGAAGATCTTAGACGCCTTGATGATCATGCTGCGTTCGAGGAAATCTAGCAGTCCAGATTAGATCATCTGCGTTAACGCATTTGAAGAAGATCTGACGACCCATGGCGAGTTCGTTAATCTTGATCACAATCTGATGTTACGATCGAGGATCATCAACGACCCACGTTTCATGCTCCGAATAATAACCGATTAAATCCGAAAAAAATCCGATTAAATCCAAAAAAATCCGAAAAAATTCCAAAAAAAAAATCCAAAAATTGTGTTTCTAAATTTTCCAAACACATTTGCTATTTTTCTATCCTTGGGGGGCACGAAAATTTGAATAATTAGCAAGTTTTCTACAAGGAGAACACCAAAAACTTACCATTCTACACTATTTTGAACTCTATATAAAGGACCCCTAATGCTCACATTGTTCATCCCAAATCAAGAGCATACTAGTCCCTCTTGACTCTCTCTAGCCTTCTTCTTGGCAATCCCCTCAGTTTTTGAGTAATCTTGAACTGTTCTTTAGTGTTCTTGAGTGTTTGGAAGTCTTGAAGTAACGGAACTCTGTCGAATTTCAGAGGTGTGCAGAAGAACATTTTTAAAGTGGAAGTAACTTCTAACTTCTACTTCTTTATTTTAATTTGAATAAGTCTTGCATGTGTCATGATGTTTTGAAGTTGATTGATTGAATATATGTTTTAATATGCATGCTTTATTTATTTGACGTGCCATGAATATACATGTTATGCATGTTTAAAAATCAAGAATAATGATGCATGATATGCCTGAATTGTTTTAATGAATAAATATTTAATGATTCATGTTATGTATATGTTATAGTGATGGTTTATCCGATATTGTGTGTTTTATCACTAAGAAAAGATTAAATAATGATTCAATCCACGTACCGGCGTGATGATGGACTGCATAGTGTCATCGTGTGTGTTTCACCCCCCGACCTGGCTTGCCGGTTTACCATTGACGATCTTCGACTGGGTTTCCAAGAATGATCCCACTTCATAGATATTGGGGTTTGAGTTTTCGTTTGTCATTCTCTCTCCCTATGATATGGAACATAGAGATTAAACTCTTTTGGTCTGAATGTCAACTATAAACAAGAAATTTGTTTGAATCGCCTAATGAACAGAAGTGTTTGATATGCTTGGTTTGTTTGAATTGAAATAATGATTTAGATGTTTAGAAAGATCCATTGGGCTATGTGCTCACCCCTTCCTTCCATTTTTTAGGTAATTGATTCACATGGAGACCGTGAAAATTATTTAGGATTCTTTTATTTAAAATGTTTTTAAATTTCTATGTAAGGGCATGTTGCCCAAGTTTTGAATCTTCCGATATAATAATCTTCTTTAAGTTCAAATTATGTACTCAATTTTATTTAATTAATTGAGTTTATGAATTTCAGTTATTTCTTGTACTATTGCCTTAATAATTTTTTTTTAAATTTAAGTTATGTACTGTTAAATACAATCAAGGCATGAAATAATTGAAATAGAAAGAAAGTCAAGTGTGTGTCACTTGTAAAGTAACATCGGCTCGGCCCGCCGTTTGGTTTAGCCCACTGTCAAGAGAATGGTGGTCGTGTACAATGCTTAAAGATACGAGGGTTGGGGTGTTACATTTTAATACTTTCAAATCTCAGCAAAACAACTTTCTACTAATCACTAAAGACTAAAACTAAAAGTCTCTCGCCTTTGCACGAAAGAAAACGAAAAGAAAAGAAGAAGAAGTTTGAGAGCACAAAGGGGAAGAGTCTCACTTGTTCTTGGAGTGAGTGATTGTGAGCAACATAGGGGGGTATTTATAGTTTTTCAAGAGCCAAGGGGGGACGTCCTAGGGTAGCTTGGGCAGCTTTTCACTTTTGAGCAAGTTTTCAAACACTAAAAGAGAGACATGGTAAGTCTGCACAAGGTTCACTAAACTTGCCAATTTTCTTATGAGCCACGATTTGATTCTCCATTAAGTTTCTTAATTAATATCAAAGAATATTGTTAGACTTAGAATAATTCTAATATCAGTTGGGACGTGATCTAGTGAGAATAACAAGTTTCTAGTCTAGGTTGGCAAGTACATGTGAGCAAGAATCTTTCCTTTGTCTATTTCCTTTGTTTGGGCGTCACTCTTAGTGTATAATGAAATTCTTTCTTCTTTGGATGTCCAGCGAAGTGAGTATGCTATCAATCTTGAGGGGACATCATAACATACTCTAATGATCATATTTAGCTTAAGGAAACTCGTGAATTTGGTTTAAACCCAAGGGTGGCGTCCCATATGTGAGAATCACTCAATTTAGGTGCCAAAATGGGAGAGGAAAGTTTCCATTTTTTATTCTCTCTTGTGTGTGTGGGACGGCTAGGGTTTTATAAGAATTAATTCAGATTTCAAACCTTTCTAATTAAGTTAATTTACATGCATGCACACACACATGTGCATGGATGGATCGATTAGGTGAGGCATGGAGCACGTGATCACTAGCATAGTGCATGGAATCAATCTTCATGGATTTCCAAATCCTAGGTGGGATGTCTCATATGGGTGGTGTACTAAATCACTTGTGTGGTACATTGGATCATGTTTCATGGAGTCACATAAGGGAAGACATCCCATGGTGGTTGAGTAGGGTGGGGTGCACCCGATCATGATGTTCTACCCATGTGACTTGCACATGATTTGGGTGGCCATGCCTTCATTGGTTCACATGAATTTAATAAAATTTAATATCTCCCTAATCACTTAGAATTTAGGTGTATAACCTATAGTTTCAAAACCACATGATCAAGACACAATTGTTGAGGTATAGTTTGGCCCAAAATGGTTTTTCTTTAGAAACCTTTCTTATTTAGAGCCCATTGAAGGTAAGAGCCCGAATCTTGGCCAAATGTCTCAATTTTTGGATATGTCATGTGTCTTGTTAGTTTATGCCATCCCATGGGATTTTGAGTCATTCTGAATCCTTAAATTTCCTTGAATGCCACTTATTTCCTAATTTAAACCCTTGAAAGGTGTTTGGCAAATGAGAGCTCTAATCTTGACCAATTGAGCTAATTTTCAGATATGTTGTTCAATTGGCAGGTTCAAGTCACTTTGCTTCATTTCAAGTGATTTTGGATTCTTAAAGGTTACTAAATAAGAGTTTTAGAACCTGCCAAATTTAGCCCTAAAACAAGCTTGGTTTTATTTTGCACCCAAATTTCACTCAATAGACCTTGAATTTTGTTTCATTTGTACGGAGTTTTCAGGGTATTATAGATGCTATTAAAAAATTTTCATTAAATGCTAAATTTCTTAAGGATTTTTGTATAGTCAAACGTACTTTGAATGTCTAAAAGAAAGCTTTCTTGATTAAACGAGTTAGTGCCCAACTGTATATGGATCCTAGTTGCCCTACTATTTCTTGCATTAGGGAATTCATGGTTGAGCATGTTTTACTTGATCTTGGTACTAGTGCTAACCTTTAACCCTACTTAGTATATGAGCGGCTTGGACTTGTTGAGTTGAAACCTACCCAAGTCACACTCAAATTGGTTGATCAATTGGTTAAGTGCCAAGAGGGGTATAAGAAGATGTGTTAGTCCAAATTGATAAATTTTATTTTCCAACGTGATTTCATTATTTTACACACATAACCTATTATAGATGTCAACATTCAAATTCCTATTATTTTAGCTTGCCCATTCTTAGCTACTTCTAATGCTTTAATTGATTATAGGAATGATGTGATGAAATTATCTTTTGGCAATATATTTGGAATTGAATGTTTTTATATTTGTAAGCACCCAAGGGGTGTTGACAATTTTGACATATATGAGGCAAACATGCTTGAATTTGTTTGTCAAGACGAACAATATTCGTTTAGATATCTAGATCCTCTAGAGATTTATTTGGTTAATGATACTACTAGTGATGAATCTGTTTTGAAAAATTTTGTTTATGCTTTCTTAGATTATGTTCCTATTATGGAAACTAACATGAGGAGGATCCATTTTTAGGCCCATTTGGTGATTCCACAATCTACCCATTATCTGTCCATCCACCTACTCTTGAGCTAAAACCATTACCTTTAGAACTTAAATATGCATTGTTAAGATAGGCTAAGATTTCTCTTGTGATCATTTCTTCTCATCTTGATCCTATTCAGGAGGAAAAGTTGTTTAAAGTCCTTAAGCAACATAAACATACAATAGATTGGACGATTGCTGATATAAAAGCATTAACACTTTAGTATACACCCATAGGATTCATTTAAAAGATAATGAAAAACCATTTCACTAGAGGCAACGAATATTGAATCCTAACATGAAAGAGTTGATTCGATCAAAAGTCCTTAAGTTATTAGATGTTAGAATCATATATCCAATTTCTAACAGTCAACGAGCTAGCACACTCAAGTTGTCCCAAAGATATATGGTATAAATGTAGTTAAAAATAATTATAATAAGTTAATTTCTTCTAGGTTCCCCACTAGTTGGAGAGTTTGTATTGACTATATAGGAAATTGAATGTAGTAACTAAGAAGGACCATTTTCCCTTGCCTTTTATGGACCAGATCTTAGAACGAGTGACTGGCCACCGATTTTATTTTTTTTTTAGTTGACTATTTAGGGTATAATCACATGAGGACCAAGAAAACACCACATTTACTTGTCTTTTTTGGGACATTTGCATAAAGGAGGATGCCTTTTGGGCTATGTAATGCACCCTCCACATTTCAAAGATGCATGTTGAGTATATTTAGTGATATAGTTGAGCAGATCCTTAAAGTTTGTATAGATGATTTCCCTGTGTGTGGTAGCTCTTTTGATGATTGTTTGAGTAATTTGGAAAAAGTATTGGCACGATGTAAAGACAATAACTTGACTTTAAATTGGGGAGAAGTATCACTTTATAGTTTTTATAGGGATTGTGTTAGGACCTCTTAAGGAATTAAAGTAAATAAGGCTAAAATTGATTTGATTGCTAATTTGTTGACCCCAAATTCCATTAAGGATGTTACATGCTTTTTAAGTCATGTAGAATTTCATAGAAGGTCTATTAAAGATTTTAGTGTCATATATAGACCACTTTGCAGCCTTCTTTTAAAGGAAAAGTCATTTGACCAGATAAAGGATTCTCAAGAACTTTTTGAGAAGCTAAAGAACATGTTGATTTTTGTATCTATTATGCAACCCGCTAATTGGACCTTTTTGGGATCATGTGTGATGGTAGTAATTACTTAGTTGGACCAATTTTAGGGCAACAAAAAGATATAAAAGCCTTATGTTATTTATTATGCTAGTATGACATTAAATAGTGCCCAAATGAATTATATTACTACTAAAAAGGAAAACTCCTTAGATGGATTATGCTACATCAAGAATTTGATTAATTATTAAAGATAAAAAGGGAGTAGAGAATGTAGCTGTAGATCACTTATCTAGATTTGTGGTCTATATGGTTCCTTAGAGACATTTCCAATTAATGACTCTTTTCCTAATGAATATCTTTTCTCTATTTCTCACATACCTTAAATTGCTGATATTACTAATTATCTTGTTATAGATGTGATCACCCTAGGTCTTATAATGTATACACGTCGACATGAATTTTAAAAATTCAAAATAAATATAAAAATAAGTGAAAACTTGTTTTTAATTATCATTATATGATATTTAATCAAGATAAAATTTATTAGAACATTCGGATAGTTAGAAACATGCGCGGAAAAGTGTAAAAAAATAGGGTACCTTGCTGCCGACCGCGGTCCGTGTTATGAAGACCGCGGTCCGTGAATGTGAAAACCCAGAAAAATGCAAACAAACTGTGGACCGCGGTCATTATAGGGCCGACCGCGGTCAACAGTGGAAAAACTGTAGAAACGAGAACTAGGTCACATCGGTGACCACGGTCCATAAAGTGAAGACCGCGGTCCATGAAGAAAAACACTGCCCAATGACCGAGGTCCAAAAAGTGCGACCGCGGTCCGTGTTCGGGCTATATATGCATTTCAGGCGCA
>JAJIYU010013072.1:0-14109 GCA_030144865.1 Tinospora cordifolia
TTTTCGATTTTTCGCCAACTTGAACCAACGTGATTTATTTTATTTCTTTACTAAACATTATAATAAACATTTAAATCTTGTTTCTGGTCATTTTTATATTTATTTAATATTAAAAAAATTCATTTTCACTATTTACGCGTTGAAAAATTTGAATATTAAAAATAACTAATGTGATTTATTTTATTTATTTAATAAATATTATAATAAATATTTAAATCATGTTTTCAAACATTTTTATATTTATTTAATATTTTTAAAAATTCTTTTTCGATGTGTACGTGTTATAAAATTTTGGTTTATTACATGTTCTGTGAATGAGATGAAGTGAAGACTCCCAAACATTCAAAAAACAACAAGTATCACGCCCCATTTGAATAATTCCATAATTATCTCCTTATTATCCCTTGATCATTCTCATATTGTCCATTTATTATATTCAAAGAAGTCAACAATAGTGGCTCATCATTATCTCTTTATTATCCTCACATTATCTCATCATTATTCCCTCATTATCTCCCTTATTATCTCTTGATTATCATCATATTATTGCTTAATTATACTTAAAGAAGTCAACAATAGTGGCTCATCATTATCTCTTTATTATCCTTACATTATCCCTTTATTATTTCCTCATTATCTCCCTTAATTATCTCTTGATTATCTTCACATTATCCCTTTATTATACTTCAAGAAAGTCAAAAATAATGGCTCATCATTATCTCTTTATTATCATCACATTATCTCTTTATTATTCCCTCATTATGTCCCTTATTATCTCTTGGGTATCCTCAATTATCCCTTAATTAGACTCAAAGAAGTAAACAATAGTGGCTCATCATTATCTCTTTATTATCCTCACATTATCCCTTTATTATTCCCTCATTATCTCCCTTATTATCTCTTGATTATCCTCATATTATCCCTTAATTATACTCAAAGAAGTCAACAATAGTGGCTCATCATTATCTCTTTATTATCCTCACATTATCCCATTATTATTCCTTCATCTCTTGATTATCCTCACATTATCCCTTTATTATACTTCAAAGAAGTCAACGATAATGGCTCATCATTATCTCTTTATTATCCTCACATTATCCTTTTATTATTCCCTCATTATCTCCCTTAATTATCTCTTGATTATCCTCATATTATCTCCCATATTATCTCTCATATTATCTTTTTATTATCTCTTTATAGTCCCTTTATTCATTGCCACCACACATATTAATGCAAATATGTATGTATGTTGCATTATTTACCACTCTACTTTAATTTTATTATATTACTATTTTATTCTTATTATTATTATTTATACAACCATTATTTCTTTCAATAAATAGTTTAATTTAATTAATTTCTACACATTTATTTAAAACATGATTCATTTATTTTCTTAATTATATCACATTTAAAATAAATTTATTTTTTGACATGTACACGTTCTAAAAGTCCGGGTTATTACAATGGGATTCTTATTTAGCCATTAATCTTAGTTTAGTGAAACACGATCATTCATTCAAATCCATGACATTCAATCAATATGATATTAGAAATAAATTAATGAAATATCACATGAATGGTAAATCTCAATCGGAATCATGCATAATGATAAATTATTCGACACTTTCAACAATTGCAACCAAACAATTTAATTTCAATCAGTATCAAACATACATATTGTAACATCCAAATTTTCAACTGGACCTCCATTCATGTGTTGTCTCACATGTAGATCGTCGTCCGTTAAAAATTGGAATGCTACGAAAATTTTTTTCTGTCCAATTCTTTTCTTTAAAATTAAGCTCATAAAATTTTCTTTTCAAGTCAAAGTCTAGATAAATATTCTATACAAAATAAAAGATCAAGATAATTTTTCAATACATTCACCGGATTTCTCAATATAAGTCATAAACAATGTAGCGGAATAACTTTAAAAATTATTATTAAAACCAAAATTGTTAAGCAAGAAAAGTAATTTAAATATAAAACAAACTAAAGTTAAAACCAACATAAATACATTAAAATAATCCAGTAAAATACATAAAACATGACTTTCGAGTCTGCTATCCCGAACAACCTCTCCAATGAGGCATCCAATTAAACTGTGAGTCTTCTGACGTAAGTGATCATACTCTATGTCCAAATGTACCTAAAAAATAAAGTGGGAGTGAGCTCAAAAGCCTAATGGATCTTTCCAACATATCACATGCATTATGCAGACCCAATCCAAAACATTATAAACACTTTCAAACATTAGGCGTTTCAAACATTCATTTATTTTAGTTGTAGTCTAAGACCAGAAGAGGGCTGAGATGCTTCTCGGTATTCCCTGTGATCCAATCTAATCATAATCGTAGAAACCTCAGGTACTGGTACCATCTAAAATCAGTCATGTCTCAGTATCATAGCCGAAGAGAGAGTACTCATCGCGACATCATACCGTCTCCCAACGACTTTGAGCTATCTTTGGCAGCTCCAGTTGGGAATACCTACGATCCACCTTGCAGCTCGACAATCGCACCGGTACGTAAATTCTTAATAAACCATCGTCTTATTTTTTGTTTTACAAATAATCTTAATCACAATAAGCATCATAGTATATACTAGAAAATAATATAATCCAAACTATGCTTGCAAGTTAACGTGACAAGGTGCATGAATAAATAATAAGATCTATATACACATTTTCCTAGTCATGCATGCCATAATTGAGAAAATCTAAATGGAAGATCATGTCATGAACTAATTATGCATGGATTAAATAATTCATCATACATCATACATCATTCAAATAAGCCAAACAATTTCAATCAATTTCCTAATAAGATTCTAATAACCTAGAACTATTCAAACAAATGCTCTAATTTTAAATCTATATAATACATATTAGCAAGGAAGTCACGCCCACCTATTTTTGCCGATCTTCAGGACTCCTTGCTCTCTTGTGAGCCTTCAGTCCTCTGAAATTATAGAATCTGAAATTTACCCCTTAATAAAATTATGCTTAAGTTAAAAGAATTTCTAAATTTATTATGAAATTTAAATATAAATTTCAACTGATTCATCTTTATTCTAAAATTCTAGAATTTCATGAAATCAAATTTAATACAATTTCTAAGTCTTCCGAATTTCTTAATTTGAAATTAAGGACTTTTATGCTTAATTTTCCAGCTTATAAGGTTTATTCATTTTTAAATAATTTATTAATATCATAATTAATTTAATTACGAACAAAATAAGACTTCTAAATGTTCTAAGTTTAGTTTCAGGGCCTAAAATTTTTATTATTTTCTTATAAAAGATTTTTAAAACTCCTAAGATTTATTTTTCACGTTTTTAACTAATTTAAATAATTAAATATTTAAACTTCCCACATTAAATAAAATTATTGATGTGTTGAAAAACCGTTTTTCCAATCCTAATTTAAAAGATTAATTACTTTAATGTTTTTAATCAATTAATCCTTCTATTCAATCATTAATAAATAATCTGATATTAAATTTATTTAATTTGAATTATTAAATAAATTTTTTTCTCTAATTTACCTTTGTAATTGCTTTAATTAATTTTTTTTGCATCTAGTTTCTAATTTCTAATTTCATTTTGCTTTCATATTGACAATCATCAAAATAAATTTCCTACTATTTAAAAATTAAAAATCTAAGATATACCTTGCGTTGTCTTCTTCGCACGAACAACGCCAATGAAGAAATCCCTTGTTGCATGTTGCCCTTCGCTCAGATTGCAACTTTCACCATTTCCTTCGTTGTGCAAAGACTATAGCCATACACGGGCAGTACCCACTATTTTAGTTTAAATCTTCTTGTTTAGTTATCAGTTGCTTGTGTATCTGATCTTCATCATGAACCAGCAATATCACACACACGGCCAGCAGCTAAAACATACACACCAGCAGAATTTTCTTCACGGTCTGCCAAATACAAAGACCCCACAATCACAACCCAGCAACATCAAAACTTCTGCTCCACTGTTCATGCTTCACACTAATAGCAATGTTCATCCCATCCACGCCAGCAGAGGTCTGCTCCTCTCTGTTTGCCATTTACATCAGCAGCCCTCATTGCTCTTCTTAGTCCACAACATTCAATAGTAGCAACTATAATTATGTTCATCGTCCACCACACCCCTATTCTTCGTTCCATCACGTACCTCCTCTGTTCCTTCTTCTTGTTTTGGTTTTCCCTCACCCAGCGGCAATAACACTTGCCCAAGCTTCTTCCCATGCACAACTTCTTCTTTGTTCAACTCATCCTTTTCTTCTTCTTCTTCCACATCCAGCAATTTCAAAGAGATCCAAACCAGAAATCATGGCCAACAACCCCCTTGTTACACCGAACGAACACCCAAATTATTGAACGTTTTTTTGTTCTTCTTCCATCGTCTTCTTCTTTGTTCGGCAGCAGGGAACAACAACACAAGTGCATCGCTCTGCTTTCATTCTTCTGTTCATGATGGGCAACCCTCAAATTACACCTCACAGCCACCCCACCAGAGATTTCCAGCTTTGGTTCTTCCTTCTTTTGCTCGTGCCACGACGACCAAGAGTAGCAGCCTGCAACCTCTTCTTCATCTTCTCTTCTTTATTCCTCCTCTTCACGCAGCTGCAGCTGCCAAACCAGCAGCTTCATTCTTTCCTTCTCCTCCTCTATTTATGACTCCCGGCCAGCAGCACAGCTTCGTGGCTCTGCAACAACAGTTCGGAGCAACAACAGCTTCTCTTCTTTACATTATATCTTCTTCGTTTGGTAGTAGTAGCAGCGACAAACAGTTTTGCCTGCTTTTGTTCCTCTGTGCATGGTTCAACTGCACAGGTTCTTCATCTTCAACCCAGAGCTGCAGCTGTTGCAAAACCAGCACCTTCCTTTTCTTCTATTTCTTTTCCTTTCGGCCGAACCAGAACTAGAGCATTCTGGTTCTCTCTTTGATGTTCTAGTTTCTTCCTTCCAGTTTCTTCTTCTTCTTTCTACAATTTCAGCTCTCCTCTTTTTTTTTTTTTTTTTTTTTGCTCATGATGGTTCTAGCAAGCTCCAACATTTTTTTCTAGCTAACTATTTTAGTTTAATTAAAACTTTATTAGAAGTTTATACCTATATTATTTGTACAATCCTTATCATAGTTTATAAGTTTATATTTATTATTCATTTAACCTTATTATGAATTTATAAGATTATATATATATTAATCTCTTTGATATATATACTCATCTATTTGATATATATACACTACTCACTTTATATATGTAAACCTTATTATAAGTTTATATGTATTTTACCATTTTATTTTTGTAATCTACTCATTTCATTGCCATAAAATTATATATATTAATATTTTTTTCTAGTTAACTCAACTAATATCGATTGTCAATTTCTTATTTTATACCTACTCGCAATGTGGCATGATCATGAAATTACAGGGTGTTACACATAGAATATAAATCCTATCCTCTCAACCATTGTGTCTCAAACATGATTCCTGCATAATACTAAAGAACAAGGATATCCTTATCACCTGGATGTTATGGAATTCCTTTCAACTTTCCTATCACAATAGATTGTCCATAACATGCACTCGACAGTCACTCAACCAAAACCTGAGATTTTCACCTTAGTGTTTCAAAAGTCTCACCACATGTTTTCCATAATTAACACCATTCACAACCCATTTGAAATGACTTAACAGCTCAATTCCAAGCAAAATGTTTTCAAATACCTCAATTCACTTCACTTCCTTCCATAGAAAACGAGCTATCCTATTTTATTTCCTTTGATGCCATTAAATCCGAGATTCCATGAAAACTGAAGTAAAATTCAATGCTCAAATGTTTTTGGACTTTAAATGAGAAAAGGATTTAAATTTACTTTTAGCTAACAGGGTCCTCTCATAACAAAATATCTTCATTCACCCTTACAACAGGAATATCTGAATTTTTAGATTAAGCAAACAGTAATTGAGAGAGTAAATTAGTAGAGGGACTTAGATTCTTATCTTCAATTTTCTAACCCAATTTGCTTTAGAGTGCTTCCTCTAGCTTTCCAAACTCGTTTCTCCCTCATTTGGAATGAACTGAAAGTGAAAATAACAAGTTTAAGTCAGTCATTCTATTTATATATCGTGCACGGACTGCGGTTGGCAAGTGAAGACCTCGATCGGTGGTCAATTTTCTTGAAATTTCTAGCTTTCTCAACTGGGGACCGCAGTCGGCCCTGTATGAACCGTGGTCGACAGTGTGACCTTGCTGTTCTGGATGGTTTTCCTTCACGATTATCGTAGTTGGACCGCGATCTTTTGAGCCTTTTCCTATTTTTCATTACTTTGAGTTTCTAAGCCATTGAAATTATTTTATATGATTTTATTTTGATTTCATACACACAATTACACATTCAAAACATGTTTTCTTTTAAAATTTTCATATTAAATGGAGATTCTTAAATTAATTTTTGATGTGGATGCATTACAATGTTTTGGGTTATTACAATTTTGGCCCAGGAATGAGTAATGTCAACATTAAATTATCCTTCAACATGGATGGAAGTCCACAGTGACTCTCTGTCCGAAGACACAATCAGCTGTCGCAGTTAGCTCTGGTAGGAACACCCATGATGACACCCTAAGGCAGGTCACCGTGCAAGTACGTGGAGTTATTAAATCTTAATTTAACATTCTTTAGTCATACATGTCATTCCAAGTCATACGTGATCATCAATGTAACATTTAAAGTAATACAAATATAGGTGTGTTCAGCCATTCATGGATATCAACTCATAGAAATCTCTAACTAGCATGTTATGGCACAAACAACCATACATCAAGGACAAACACCAAGTTAAGCCCAAACAAGGTCAATCAAGCAAGTCCTAGCATGCTTCTAAACATATCTTAAGCTAATCAAAACATCATGTTATGCATTCAAAATTTGGATAAGGCTAGGGAGTAAGAAAATCACACCCACATTAGTACTCCTCAATCTTGCACCTTGTTCTTCGCCGTGCACGCTTCAGATTATCAATCTATAGGGTTTTTAAACAATGAGAATACGTGAGTCTAAGGCATTCATGGCATAACCAAAACCCTAAGGTTTGTGTTATTGGTGCATGTGTTCCAAAATGTACCCAAAATCGGAATGAGGACAAAGGAACACTGGTACACGTTGCATTATCGCGGCAATGCGGCAATATGTGCTTAGCACCTCAATACTTGGTCATTAAGTTTAAAACACACATTAACTCAAGGAAAAATAGTTTACACCTGAGGAAAGTGTTTTAAAAAGTTAAAAAAATAAGATCTCAAGGGGGTTTCGAGATTCACCTTAGCACAAGACCTTTTCCAAGCGCGCCTCAACCCGAATCCACCCTTGTTGATGTTGCTCTTGGCAGATCTGAGCTTGAAAATGGTAGAGAATGGTTTAAAGGAGCTCAAACCACCCTTAAAACTCAAAAGAAAACTTAAGAAATGAGATGGAAGGTTTAGTGTGAGCTTGGAGAGAAAACTGTGATTTGCGGCGCATAAAAATCCATATCTAGGGTTTCTGCACACTTTTCGTTTATATAGAAATCGACGAATTATCGCGCTCACTGTAGCATTACTGTGGTCATTGTGCAATTACCGCAGTGGATAGACTGGTGCACATTGTTCGTTTTCTCAGTTTTTCGCGTGATTACCGCTGTCGCTCAAACACAGACCGTAGTCACTAGAATGAACTTCCCTGTTTCATTTCTGGGTTTCTCCTGCAATTACTGCGGTCACTATTCCAATTACCACGGTCACCAGAACAAAATTTTGGTGTTTAGCATATTTTCTTCGCCATTTCTCGTGCTTCTTGGACTGGTATCACTTTTACATTTATTTTAGCTTATTTAGACTTAATGTACATGGTTTTCGAGTATTTTTGTTATTTTATTCTTTTCTTAAATTTGTTATTCCACTTTAACCGTTCATTTAAGATGTGGAGGTCTCATAGACTTTCAGGATATTACATCTATAGTTGTCTATAACAAGGTTTATTTTACTGCTATAAACGTCTTACGTTATATATATATATATATACATACGTTACTCATATGTTATACCTATATAATACCACTAATACGTGAATAATAGTATAACCAGTGAATAGTGGTATAATGTAGGCATAACGATCGAATAATGTGCGTATAAAGATATAAGGATAATGATAGAATAATGTGTGAATAATGGTATAACCCGTGAATAGTAGTATAATGTAGGTAAATGCTAGAATAAGGCACATATAAAAATGTTGGGATATCGATCGAATATTGCGTGAATAATATATTATGTATATATAAGACGTGAAATGTTGTATAATGTAGGAATAAATATTAAATAATACACGTATAAAAATGTAGCGATTACAATCGAATAATTAATTCGTGAATAGTGGTATAATATATGTATAACGCTAGAATAATGCACATATAAAAATGTAGGGATATCGATCGAATGTTGTGTGAATAATATATATGGTATATATAAGACGTAAAATGTTGTATACTATTGGAATAAATATTGAATAATACACGTATAAAAATCAAACGAAAACAATTGAATAATTAATTCGTGAATGATGGTATATATAAATAACTAGTAAAATGTAGTATAATGTAAGGATAAATATCGAATAATATGTGTATAAAAATCTAGCGATAACGTTCAAATAATGCGTGGATAATGGTATAAATAACAAGTGAAATATTGTACAATGTAGGGATAAAGATCAAATAATGCTCATATAAAAATCTAGCGATAACAATCGAATAATGCGTGAATAATGATATATATAACCCGCGAAATGTGGTATAATGCAGGGATAAAAATTGAATAATGCACGTATAAACATATAGCGATAACGATCGAATAATGCGTGTATGATGAAATGTATATATAACCCGTAAAATGCAGTATAATATAGGGATAAAGATTGAAAAATGTGTATATAAAAATCTAACGATAACAATAGAATAATGCGTGAATAATTGTATGAATAAGCCGTAAAATGTGGTATAATGTAGGTATAAAGATCGAATAAAATCAGTATAATAACTCATGAATAATAACTCGTGAAATGTGATATAAGGCATGAATAATGGTATGAATAACCCGTTAATTGATCACTTGTATCATTTTCGAATAAAATCAGTATAATAAAGTTCACATATGAATAACATTATTCATAGATGAGTCAAAAATAAAACAATCTGCCCCAGAAGACAAAATAAAATGACAAAATTCAAATGAAAAATAGTTGATATAAATGAACCATAATCGTGTTCAAATTGTATATATCTGAAATATCAAAAATAGTATTACACATTGTCCAAGAAAAACTGTGATGCAAGAAATGACATCGTAGCTTCTTCCATTCCTCACTTCTTTAAGACCCGCTATGATTGGATCCTACTGTCAATATTGAATCGACTTGATCTTTCATCGTCACTCTTGGTGCCTTCATTCTACTTCATTTTACCATGCAAGTATAGATTAAGAGCCACCCTTTTTTTGTAGTTCACCACATCAAAATCATGTGAAATTTCCTTTCCGGTGGCAAAACATTCAGTAAAATGAACATTCCACAATCACACTCATCTTGCTCTGGTAGATTATCAACCACTTGCACCTTGAATGACTCTTTCCCAAGTCTATCCTTTTGGTCAACTTTCGATTCGTAAAATCCAATCATCGCAAGATAAAAAGGAAGAATGGTGGAATAAGCTTGAACTGCTTCCATTGACGCAACATCAACAGTAGGAGTACGTAGGGAATTGTAAACATATGTGCAACCCTCATAATGCTGATGCAACATAATATCCAGTGGAACGCAGCCACAACATTAATAGGGAAAATAATGTAGTCAATATCAGACCACAGAGTGTTGTAGTACATATAGTGCCCTAGCATATACTCCATAATTACCATCTCATCCCCTAAGACAGATGCATCCTTCTCTTTTTCGAATCTACCATAAACAGACTACAACTTTTGATCAAAAAAGTTGTCTGTCATTGTACACTTCATTTTAATCGATTCGTTATACTTTTTTTTCTTGCGCAAGTAATAGAACATCACATCTACATGCTACCAATACAAAATTTCTAAATTAAAATAAAAAATTTGGGTCATGAATAAAAATTGTATAATCATGAAACATTCAAAACATAATAAGTATGTTGTTTGTATAACATCTCATTATACTAAAATAATAAACATAATAGAGTTTAAGAACATGTTACATAGATGATATTGGTATCATATCAGTATAATATGTATACAAAACAACATAACATAGTTTAAGGACATGGAATATATAGGTGAAATTGGTATCATATCAGTATAATATGTGTATACAGACATTGCAATGTGTCTAAAACCCTATATTTTGGTATCATGTTGGTATATTATCAATATAATATCTGTAAGCAATAATATCAAGTGCAAAAAACTAAACTTACAGAGGAGGAGATAGGCTAGCCTGAGGTGATCAATGTGTAAAACCATTCCTTATCAGTGATATCAGCGATTGAAAAATCAAAAGTTGGATTCAGATTATTCTCATGATCATGGTATACTTTATTTGACCTAAATAATGTGACAGATGTTAATATCAATGTATTATAAATAACAACAATATTCGAAATGCAAACTTGATCTCTAGGAAAACTTACTTCGAGCGCTTCAGCTGACCCTTTTGAATCCACTCATCAAACTCAACTACAACACTGCTGTCCATATCTTCAAGCAGACAGATGTCTAAGGGGGATAGTCGTCCCTTCACAATCTCCTTTCCTTTACGTTTATCTCTAGCGGGACGCCTCCCCCTTTTATTAACTATAGGAGGTGGAAGAAGTGGAGTGTGATCTTCAGTAGAGACGGCTGAAGTCGCAACATTGACGGCCGATTCAACAATTTCATCAATCGCGGTTTCTAGTTCACATTCAACAGGTGCATGATCTTTCGATTCATCCTTGTCAGAAACTTGGGTCAGTGAAATTAAACGAGAAATGTCCTAAAAAAAAATAAATTAAGGACAGTTAGATTCATAAAAACTACAAAAGCATAATCTTGAATTAATAAAAGAACCGTATTCATGATCTTGCCAGGATTGATAATTTTTTCTTCCTTCTTTCACCTTTAGTTATTGTTGAGTCGGCCTTTAACATGAAAATGCACAATATTAATGGATAGTTGAAATTAAATGTAAATGACAAATTATAATCCAAATAAAGTGTTCAAAATTACCTTCTTCTTTTTGTCAGTATCACTAATAATCTCTTACAATGCCGCCAAAATCTAGCTTGCAACTTCAACATATGTACATTTTTTCCTACTAGCAGATTCTTCTTTACAGTCTTCTACTTTATTTACATCATCTTCCTACATGAAAAATGAAAAATTTAGTGAGCGAAATGAATGTACAGAGTTGGTATAACATCAATATACACAAGCAAATAGTAGAAAACAATAAGCATACAGTATATAATATATTATACTCATGGTATAATGTAGGTATATTGTAACACCCTAAATTTCAACTGGACCTCCATTTACGTGTTACCTCACGTGTGGATCGTTGCCCGATAGAAATCAAGGTGCTACTAAAATTTTTGTTCAGTCAAAATCTTTTTCTTCAAAATCAAGTTCATAACAATGTGTTCTCAAATCAATGTCTGGATAAATAGTTAACACAAAACAAAAGAATCAAAAGAATTTCTCAATACATTCACTGGGTTTCTCAATATAAATCATAAATAATGCAGCGAAAAATACTTTAAAACTATTCATTCAAACCAAAATTATTAAACATGAAAAACTATTTAGAGATAAAACAACTAAAGTTAAAACCAACGTAAATACATTAAAAAAACCCATTAAAATACGTAAAACATGACCTCTAAGTCACTTATCCTGGACGACCTCCCCTTGAAGTGTCCAATCAAAGTGTGAGTCTTCTGATGTAGGTTACAATACTCTAAGTCCATGTGTACCTGAAAGATAGAAATGGGAGTGAGCTTGAAAGCTCAGTGGATCGATCCTACACATCACATGCATTATACAGACCCAATTCAAACATTAGGCATTTCAAACATTCATTTGTTTTAATTAGAGTCTAAGACCGAAAGAGGGTTAAGATGCTTCTCGGTATTCCCTGTGATCCAATCAAATCTCAGAGGGTTCCAATAACCATATAAAATTAATCGACACTCACATCACAACCTAAGAGAGCGTATTTACCTAAGCATTATACCATCTCCCAAAGACTTTGAGCTGTCACAATTAGCTTTGGGTGGGAATACCTACGATTCGCCTTGTGGCTCGATAATCTCAAGCAATGACATATAGGAGATGCCACCTCGATTCGCCTCGAGCTCGTCAATCATACTGTTACGTGGATTCTTAATAAACAATTGTTTTATTTTAATTTTACAAACAAATTTCAATTATGTCAACCACCACGCATATCATGGAAAATAAATCAAATAATGCAGGCTATTCGCATGAGTAAATAATGAAATCTAAATGCATGATTTCATATTAAAGCATGCTATAGATAAACAAAGCACAATTTAAATAAATCATCACACCATCATCCAAGCAAGCCAAACAAGTTCAATCAATTTTATAACAAATTCTAATAATCCTAGAACTATTCAACCAAATGTTTTGAAATCCGTATAATACAAATGAGCAAGGAAGTCACGCCCACCTAATTTTTGCCATTCTTCAGGGCGACCTTACTTCCCTTCGAGATGCTCGATACTCAAAATCTACAATCTGTAATCAACAATTAATGAGATTCACTAACTTCCTAGTTCACATTTAGTCTTATTCAACTTATTTTTATTTTTATTTTTTTCTAGACTTAAATAATTTCTAAAATAATTATGTAATCTAGATATCAGTTTCATACATTAAAATTTATTACTTAAGTATTCCTAAATTTCTTAGTTTCTATGATTTAAATAAATTATTTATATTTTTAAATAAAATAATTACGAACAAAATAAAACTTCTAATTGTCAAAACTTTAGTCTTATTCGTATTCAAAATTTCTAATCTCTTTCCTATAAAAGATTAAAGTTTACCAAGGTTTCTTATTATTGTTATTGTTATTATTTTCACACTAGAATATTCTTTGATAGTTTATGATCTCATTAAAATTTTCTAAAATATTTATTGACTAAATTATTGAATCCACTTTTCTAAAATTCTAATTTCTCTTTTCAGATTTTCTACTGTTCAAATGTAAGTTAATTTACATATATATATATATACACCATGTTATTTGTATATATACGTATAATTATTTATGCATGATATACAAATAACATGGTATATATATATATACCATATTATTTGTATATCATGCATAAACCATTACGCATATATATACACCATGTTATTTGTATGTATATATATATAAGTAGTGGGATAATGTTAAAATAACAATCGAATAATGGAAGTACAAAATTGTTGTTCTTCTGTTTCTGCTGTATCCATTATATAAATAATTTTATGTATAATATATATATATATATACAATTATATCAATAATTGTATGTATAACAATTATATATATGGATATATAGATATTTGTATGTCACATTACTTACATATATAAGCAATTGTTTAAGTAATTGCATGTATAAATAATTATATGTAAAAGTACTAAATTATTAATTTTTAATGGAAAAGTTGAATTTTTAATAAATAAATGGACTAAAGTCAAAAAATCAAATTTAAGTCTAAATTTGCTTTAATGTAAAAAGTTTTTATTATATATAGCATGGATAAATATATGAAATGTATTGAAAGAATGTTCTTATATTATTCTACTTATTTTCAATTGTTATTTGAGATTTTAACAAAACAAGATCATTTGCCATTATTATGGTCAATAATGAATTGCATTATACCTCTACCATTACTAACATTATTCTATAATTATTCATATGTTATGCATACGTTATACCGCATTTTCATATCAACAATCGAACAATTTTTATACTCGCATTATTCAGATATTATTCTTGCATTATACCATTACTCGCATTATTTCATGATTATTCATATGTT
>JAJIYU010013073.1:0-14103 GCA_030144865.1 Tinospora cordifolia
GGTTTGCAAAGATGGCTTAACAGCGGTTGGGCAAACTCGTCTTGGTGAGAGAGTCTCGTCAGGCCGCTGTGCCGGTCGGGCCGCCCTTGACTCTGGGAAGGGGTCCCGACAATTTTTTTAGTTTTTTTTTTTCTTTTCTAAGTCATTTCACACCCCATTATGTATATATATTTTCATTTTTTCCAACTTTATTATATATCATTTTTTTCATTTTCTTTTTCCATTATATTTTATTATAACTCATTATCATATATTTTTCTATTTTTCATTAATCTATCCCCAGCTTTAATTTATATTTACACCTCTTTATTTATAATAACATTACTAATATAACAATAACAACAACAATAATAATGATACAATAATAATGACACTATCATTATTATTATTAACTTGTTCAAATTTATTTATTCAAATAATATTTTTTTCCCACATGATATTATTTATACATATATATACGTATATAATACATGCTTATATACACATACGTCACATTTACGTGTTATGAAAATTCTTATGAAAATTCAAGTTATTACATATCCAATCAAATGAATATTTTATGCAAATACTAAGATAAATGAAATGAGTAAATGATAAAATACTATGGTACAATTTCTATAAATGTGTGCAAGGAATTAAATAACAAACCATCATGTTATCATCAAAACACTTCAATCAAGTCAAACAAGTTCATTAACATGTTGCTAAATGTAACACCCCAATTTTCAACCGGACCTCCGTTCACGTGTTACTTCATGTGTGGATCGTCGCCCGATGGAACTCAAGGTGCCACTTAAAATCTTCTTCTGTCAAAATCTCTTTCTTCAAAATCAAGTTCATAATAAATTGTTTTCTGGTCAAAGTCTGGAAGGATGTTTTAAAACAAAACCAAAAGATCAAAATAATTTCTCTATGTGTTCACCGGATTTCTTAAGACAATTCATAAATCATACAGCGGAAATACTTAAAACTATTCATTCAACCCAAAATCGTTAAATAAGTAAATTCATTTAAAGACAAAACGACCAAAGTTAAAACCAACGTAATTACATTAAAACAATTCAGAAAAATACATAAAACTTGACCTTCGAGTCACCTATTCCGGACGACCCCCCCGTGAGGTGTCCAATTTTAGTGCGAGTCTTCTGACATAAGTCAACATACTCTACGTTTAGGTGTACTTGAAAAATAAAGTGGGAGTGAGCTCGAAAGCTCAATGAATCGATCTTACACATCACATGCATTATACAGACCCAATCCAAAACATTACAAACACTTTCAAACATTAGGCGTTTCAAACATTCAGTTAGTTTTGGTCAAAGTCTAAGACCGGAAGAGGGTTGAGATGTCTCTCGGTATTCCCTATGATCCAATCAAATCTCAGAAGGTTCTAATGACCATCTAAAATCGGTCAACACGCACATCACAACCTAAGAGAGCGTACTTACCTAGGCATCGTACCATCTCCCAAAGACTTCGAGTTGTCACAGTCAGCTCTGGGTGAAAATACATACGATCCGCCTTGTGGCTCAACAATCTCAAGCAGTGACATATAGGAGATGCCACCTCGATCCGCCTCGGGCTCGTCAATTGCACCGGTACATGGATTCTGAATAAACCATCGTCTTATTTTAGTTTTGAAAACAATTCCAATCATGCCAACAATTGTACATATCATGGAAAATTGATCAAATAACGCAGGCTATTCACATGAGTAATTAATGAAATCTAAATGCATGTTGTCCTATTAACCCATGCCATAGATAAACAAAGCACAATTAAAACAAATCATCACACCATCATCCAAGCAAGCCAAACAAGTTCAATTAATTTCCTAACAAATTCTAGAAATCCTAGAACTATTCAAACAAATGCTTTGAATCTTAAATCCATATAATACAAATGAGCAAGGAAGACACGCCCACCTGATTTCACCGATCTTCAGGGCTCCTTGCTCTCCTTCGAGTAACTCCATGTTATAAAATGTACAAACCTGAAATTTACCACGTAAACCTTTATTCTCAATTTACGTGATTTCTATTTTCAATTAGGAAATCTAAATATCGGTTTCCACTAATTTAGGATTATTCTAAATTCCTAAAATTTTGTATATTCTAATTGATATAGCTTCTTAGTCCTTTGAATCTCCTTAATTTGAATTTAAAACTTTAATAATTTACTCATAAGTTTGTTCATAAATTAGATCTCTAATAACTGAATCTTCCTAAATTCAAATGCTTTATTAATCTAATTACGAACAAAATAAGACTTCTAATTGTTATACCACTAGTTTCAAGGCCTAAAATTTTATTCTTTTCTTATAAAAGATTGACAACTCCTAAAGTTTATTTTTCATATTTTTAACTAATTTATTTATTAAGTTTTAAACTTCTAATATTAAAGAAAATTATTTTTTCAATCCTAATTCAAAAGATTAATTAATTTAATTCCATTAAATCAATTAACCCTCATGTTCAATAATTTATAATTAATCTGATATTGAATTTATTTAATTTGAATCATTAAATAAATTTTTCAAATTATTTTTGTACTTGTTATAATTAGTTTTAATTTGTATCTAGTTTCTAATTTCTAATTTTATTTTGCTGTCATATCGAAAATTATGAAAATAAATCTCCTATTATCCAAAATTTAAAATTTAAAATTTACCTCGTGTTGTCTTCTTCGCGCTACATTACGTCGATCATCGCGCGCACCCACGAGTCACATCTTCTATTACTCTTTTCTCCATCTCAGCTCAAACCAAATTTCTTTAAGCCATCAGCATCATGACTGGCCATTAAGAAAATCAAGGTCAAACATAACCAATTACATTCCAGCAACATCATCTAAACTTCATTTCATCACCTTTCCATCTTAATCTGGATACTCATCTCATAACCCAAATCACTACTCATGGTCCACAAAATGCTTCAGCAGCTTATCTGCCAAAATCTTCGTCACGGATTAGTAAAACCCACACACATACACACACACCATTGAATATGCATCAGTCATAGTTTCTTCTTCTTTCCATCTTGCTTATCATCTTACACACCTATATCACATTTAACCCATCGAAAAAACTCTTAATCAATCCTTCATCGTTCTTAAAGATAATTCACCCACCAAATTTCTGCATCTTTATGTCCAAGACGCAGCTGCTCCCATGTGTCAACAAGCAGACGAACCCAAAAATGTAGCAATTTTGGTAGCCATTACCTCTTTCAAAATTATTGTTAAACAACATCACAATCTTGATTCAAAATTTCATATTTCAGCCCAAAATCACGAACCAGAAATTGAAGCCCAAGAAATTAATCGCCGCTTCATCTCTTCCTCGGTCCATGGTTCATGGCAGCTAAAACCGAATCACAGCAACACCTGTCTCGTCTTCTTTGTTGTCACGGACCAGCATCACGGACCAGGATCACAACCAAAATCACGTTCCTCTATTGTTCCTCTGTTCTTCATTCTTCTCCTTACCGCTCAAATCACACACTGTAATTTCTCTTCTTTGCATTGCTTCATCTTCTTCATTCGGCAGCGGTGACAGCAACCGTGGCTTGAGCAATTTCTGGTTCAGTCTTCTTCTTCACTTGCTCGTTCGGCAGTAATAGCAGCGGCATGCAGCAGCAACATGAACAGCAGCAGTAGCAAGCTTCCTCTGTTCCCTGCTGTGATGCACGGCCAGGCAACCCAAACCAGCTAGCTCGGTCACTGTCCATCAAGCACAACACTGGCTTCCCATCTTCTTCGTCTTCACTGAGCTCATTTCTAACTGCCATTCCTCTTTTCTTTATTCGTTTAATCCCTTGGTTCGTCTTCTTCACACCAGGTTGCAGCAGCCGCAACAACAGAGCTTCACGGCTCTGCTTTTCTTTCTCCCCTCTGTTTTCTGTTCCATTCTTTCTCTTCTTCACACCGAGCACGCAGCAAAGCTGCTACTCCCCTGTTCTCGTTTCCTATCACGGTCCTGCAACAACAACTCCGTGCAGCAGCAATGATAGAGCGTAATTGCTCTGTTTCCCCTTCTTCCGTCTCTTCTTCAGCAAGCTCACCGCCAACCCCCAATCACAAAACCATATTTTCTTCTTTCGTGATTCTTATGCTTCCTTCTTCTATTTTCCAGAATTTTTTTCCCACACTTTTTTTTCCAATCAAATTTTTTGTTTTCCAACTAATAATTTCATTAACCAAGAACATTTTGGTATTTTATTTCATTTTTCAAGCTAATGTTGGATATCCATTTACTTTATCTGATTGTATACATATTTATTTTTTTTTATGAATTTCTAATTTAAAATTTTAGTTTTTGACATTATTTTAATATTAACACCGATATTAATTTAATATTACACCAATCATAATAAGCATCAAAATATTTATTTCACCCATCTATACAGCTATAAGCATAGTTTTATCTTTTTATTATTATTTTCTCATAAAACTGTTATTTATTTCATATTTTTTCTTTTTGTTATTTTATTTTAAATTCTCATTTCTCTACAAAATAATATTTTTTATATCGATTCGCGACGTAACGTTTGTAAAATTCCGAGGTGTTACACTAAATATCCTAAAACTATTAAATCAAAATGCTTTGAATTTAAAATCTGTATAGTATGGATGAGTGAGGCAATCCCGCCCACCAAGATTTTTGGATTTCTTTCATTTTAATTCGTCGCTAATGTTCGTTCTAAGAATATCAATCTACAATAAGAAATCATTAAAATAATAATTTTTAAGTTATTATTTTCTTCTCCCAATTTAAATAAAATAATTTCAATCTGCAATAACAAAGAGATATGTAGCAATTTCTATAGATTTTTATCTAATTATTTTTAACTAATCAAAATTTTTTTAATATTCACATCCATGTATTAAAATTAATTAAAATAAATATTCTTTGATCTCCTAGTCTTCATAACTTAAATAATTAATTAATATCTTAAATAAATTAGTTACAAACAAAATAAGATTTCTAAATAACCTAAGTTTAGTTTCAGTGTTTAAAATCTTATTGATTTTCTATAATAGATTCAAAGCTTTTGGAGGTTTATTTTTTATATTTTAAGTAACTAAAATAATTAAAATTCAAACCTTTAATTTTGTTCCTCATCTACTGTCTAAAAGTTATCCCTAATTACATTAGGATTCTAACAGCAAAAATCTTTTAAATTTGAATTTCTAAAAATATTAAATTTTCCTTTCAAATTTTTTTAAACATTAAAATAAGTTAAATTGTTTTAATAAATTATTCTAAACTAATTTTAGTTCAAGATCACAAAAATTCAATAAATAAATAAATTACTAAAATAATTAACATACCTTTCCGAATTTGGTTCCTTGTTCAAATTCTTCCAAAATATGTATTTATCTTTTTCTGAAATTCTTCGCTCGTTCGTTATTAGGCGAGCTAGGGCGTTGATGTTCAGTTGGTTTGTGCCTTAAGATTTTCGAATCGCATCAACAATTTTAGCTGCAACAACAAAGAAAATTTTAGTCTTCATCTTTATGGTTCAATGGTCCAATTTGATGTCTAAATTTCCATCCACAAATCATCAAACACAAAACACCTTGAGCAACCCAACTTCACATCCAGCAATCATCAAACACACTTCAAGAAGCATCAAA
This sequence comes from Tinospora cordifolia, assembly GCA_030144865.1. Lineage (NCBI taxonomy): Eukaryota > Viridiplantae > Streptophyta > Magnoliopsida > Ranunculales > Menispermaceae > Tinospora > Tinospora cordifolia. Next base: position 5,638 of record JAJIYU010013073.1, read on the forward strand.
CCCATTCAGCAAACATCAAACACACTCAAACTATTATCCAGCAACACTAAACACGTCCGATATCATCAAATTGATCACATCCAACTTCAAATTTCCTCTTCGTTCTTCAATTTTCCAACAAAAAAAATCATCAAATCGCACAACACCAAAGATTCAAACCAAAATGATGCACAAATCAAATTTCAACCTGGAAATTGAACCCAAAAATTTGTGCATCATCTCCTCTATTTTTAACAACCAAAAAATGAAACAAAAAATCGATCGTTGCTTCTAGGGCTACAAGCAGGTCGGGTCGAGTTAGGTGATAGCACCAAAAGCCACTCGACCCGACCTGATCGGGTGGTGTTTTTTCCCACCTGACCCGACTCGACCAAGGAGCCCAACTCGCCCGATCCGTGGTCGGGTCGGGTGAGCCGAGTTGGGCCATGCATTTTTTTAAAGGCCCAATTTTGTCAAAAAGCCCAATATTTTTTATAACAAAATCCAAATGATATATATAAACCCATTTATAATAAAAGTCAAGTTTTGTTAATATTTTTAAATTTAACACATTCAAATTAATCATTTTTTATATTTAAATTTAAATGACATATATATAGATTTATATTAACAAAAAATATTACAATAAATTTAAAGATAAAAAACTATTCAAATTTAAAACATCGTAACCTTATTTGTTGAATTCTTAAAAACCTAGAAATTTCATAATATATATATAAATTTTATAATAATATTAAAACTAAAAATAAAATATGCAACCAGCAATAACAGAGTAACATATAATTTATGATAACCTAATAAAAAAATTTATAATCCAAAAAAAAACCATGTTCCAAAAAAATAACCTAATAATAACCTGCAACCAGCAATAATAGATTAACATATAATAACCTAGTATACATCCCTACAAGTTACAATATCAAGTTAACATGTAATAAAAGCTGCAATAATAATTTAACATGTAATAAAATTATTTTCAAATTCAAAGTCCTTGCAATAACATCCCTGCAATTTAAAATATAATATGACAAAACCATATAATAAACTAAACAAAAAAATGTAATAAAAATTCAAAGTCCAAAGTCTTCAAAATTACAGGCATTAATTTAGTCAAACATTATCAAGTTCGAAAAAAGTTTAGTTCAAAACTCATTCAACAAAAACTACAACTCATTCTCTCCAACTCTAAATACTCCGTGCAGAAATCCTTTCTTCCAAATACTAGATATCAAATAATAAATAACTAATACCACTAACCTGATTCAAATGACTAAGGGTCATAGACTATTGATCCTTTATCTCCTTCATCAAAAAGATCTAGAAAGACCACAAATAAGTCATAATGTCACATTGAGCAATTATAAATATATAAAGAATGTTTTACAGAAAAAAAAAAGAATAAGATCTACTTTACTTAAAGAAAAAGAGAATTTGTAATGCCTTGATCATTAATTTCATAAAATGTTTGTCGAATATCAATTGGAACTTGTGTAGCATGAATCCAATTTTGTGCACATATGAGGGCTTCCACTATTTTTGGGCTCAATGATGACCGGTATGGATCAAGAATCCACTCCCCTATATTAAAAGTCGATTCTGAAGCAACAGTAGATACTGAAATTGCCAAGACAAGTTTTGCTATTTCTGATAGAAACTTGAATATTATACGATTAGTTTTCTATCATTCTAAAACATCAAATGTTGGATCTGATAGCGCATTCACAAGATTTTCTAATAGATAAGAGTCCAATTCTGACCTATTCTCTTTATCTGGATTTAACGAATTTCTTTTTAATTGGTCAAATTTTAAAACTCCAATCACTTGCTCACATTCAACACTTTGTGCTTGTGAAAATTGTTCTCCACTATTTTTTTTCACCTCCACATTCTTCAACTTGAAATATTTCAAGCAACCTCCTCAATATGGTTTCTACCTTATTTGCTAACAATTGTCCAAGTTCATTACCATATAGTATCACAAATCTAGTCAACAAGGTCTCCAACTTGTACCTTGGATCAAGAACAATAGCAACATACAACAAGAAATTAGTTTTTTCAATGTTTCGCCAATACTTGTCATTTTTTGATTTCATCTTACCTGCAAGAGATTGCAATAATGGATCATCTGATGTCATATTTACATTAATCAACTCAGAATAAGCCAAATCTCTGGAAAATACTTTTTTGATGTCACAAATAAAGATCTAGAGAATTTCAAAGTGATCTCATAAAAATACTTTAAGAAACATACAAGGGTTCTAGCTTGTGCCCAATGCAAACTAGAAGGATAATCTTCTTCATTAAAATCTCCACTTTCTTGTTCTTGTAGCCTTTCAAAGGCTTTTTGAAACTTCAAGGCTGCGTCCAACATCAAATATGTCAAGTTTCACCTTGTTAACACATCTAAACACACAAGACGAGTGGTGGAAAGCTTTTCTTCTTGTGCACATGTCTTAAATTTTTGTAATCTTCCATGAGAAGATCTAACATACAACACAATATTTTGAATCCTTGTGATGGATTGGTCATGAATTTTTAAACCATCAGTCACCACCAAATTAAGAATTTGTGCACAACACCTAACACGCAAAAACTCTCTGTCTAACAACAATCCATTCCAATTTCTGATTTTTTTGGCCAAGTAAGCCACTACAGTGTCATTTGAACTTGCATTGTCCACTGTAATAGTGAAGACTCGATCTATCCCCCACTCAAGCAAACATTTCTCAATTTTTGTACCAATAACCTCTCCCTTATGACTTTCAATTTGACAAAAATTCAAAATCCTTTTCTACAACTTCCACTCACTATCAATAAAATGAATTGTAAGGAAAATGTAATTCAAATTTTGTCCTGATTTCCAACAATCAGTTGTAAGACTTAATCGCTGACAAGTATTCTTGAAATAAGATTTCAACTTTTGTTTTTCTTTTGCATAAAGATTCATGCAATCCTTTGCAACTGTAACCCGTGATGGCAAAATAAACCTAGGTTCCACTCCTTGATTATATGCTCGAAATCCTTCTTTTTCAACAAACCTAAAGGGCATCTCATCTATAATTATCATCTTAGTGAGCAATCCCCATAACGCGCTTCACTATAAGAAATGGCAACTAAACTAGCTCTACTTTCACTTAATCCCTCTGTGGTCTTAGTTTGAAATGACAAAATACTTTGACCAGGAGAAGGGACCTTGTAGGAATACTTCTTGCATGATGCTATATGATTTTTTAAATTATTAGTACCATGCCGCTTTGGATGACAAAGGTATGATGTACCACAATATTTACATTCAGCCCTAAGATTTTCAGGATCATCAATTATTCGGTCAAAATGAGCCCATACATGTGAAGCAAGCCTAATAGACTTTCTTTTACTTGGATTAGGAGGTCGAGCTAAAGCTACTGGCATAGATGGTTCCAACTGATCGTTTAGAACTTGATAAGGCTCGTTACTTTCATATTCCATTCCTCTTTCACTTGCACTTCCTTCAGGGGATAACATCTAACAAATATAATAAAAAAAAAATTTATCAAAAATAAGATTTGAATAAGAATATACAATATAAATTGCAAGCTTATATAACAAAAAATAAAAATATAATTAATTTTTATTTTTTATAGTACAAATAAGATCTTGACCAAAGAAAAACACATTTTAAAATATCAAACTTATCTAACAAATAAATAAATTAAAAACAATTATACTGCTATATAATCAATTTTTAATTTTTGTTAACTATCAAAATATATAGAAATCTAAAAACTAAAACTATCAAAATCTTTTTAACTATAAAATCAGTTTCTTTAATTACCAAATTATGTCTTAAAATATCAAGCCTATTAAAAAAATATATATCTAAACAAATTTTAAAAAAAATATTAAAACTACGTCAGTCTAAAAAAACATTTGTTAAATTTTGGAGTTGGTTGTATGAGTATCACTTCAAATTTTATTTTATTCAACTAAACTAAACAATCACAATGAGCAAATGTGTTAACGAATAAAATAAATTAAAGCAAGTTAAAAAAAAAGTAAAACAATATCATTACACAGAAAAAACAAAACCATTTCTTAAATTTAAATAATATCATTCTACATTTCATCTTATTCAACCATACTAAACAATCAGTCAATTATAAATTTATAATTACAAAAACTGCATTAACGACTTAACAAAAAATTACCACGAGGCTGAATTTGTTGAAACTTGAAAGAATGAATGAATGATACAACCATCACTGCAAAAGAAGAAAAAAAATCAGTCCATTATTAATTTATTATTATTTTTCATTCTCTCACAAGTCACAAAAACTTAAAAAAAAATCATTACAGATTTACAGAGGTGTGAACTGCGAAATGCGAATTGCACTGTCACTGTGATTTGCAAATTTGCGAAGACTACGATGGGGAGATAGGAGAAGACGCAATCTGGAGTGGAGATTGGAGAATGACGAAACAGACGAGATGGGGATGGGCCGGATGGCTGCTATTTGGAAGAGGAAAATGGCGATCGCGACTTGGAGAACAGGAAGAAGACGCAATCACGCAGTGCTATGACTTGGAGAAAAGGAACCGGAAGGTCCAAAACGATGATTTGCAATCTGTAGGAAAAAGATGATGTGCAATCTACAGGAGAAAGAGTAAGAGCAAGACGATCTGCAGATGGAGGAAAAGGGAGATGCATATGGAGGTAGATGGGGAATGGAAAAGGTTGAAGATGATGTACGATTTGGAAGGGCAGGGTAACTTAGGGTTAGGGCGGCTGGCTGAGTGGAGAAGACGATCTACAAAAACAAAAAAAACACACAAGAAGCTTTTCATATCTTGGTCACACATCTTCAACCTTCAAATCGCACATCATCTTACAGTCAAGTCAGGTCGGGTTTAACCCGACCTTCAGATTTCAAAATCGACCCCACCCGACTAGGGCCTAAACCCACCCGACCCGACCTAATTTTCTGCGCACACCCGACCCGATCCAACTCGAAATGGTCCGGTTTGGTCGGGTAGCTTACACCCCTAGTTGCTTCTTCTATTTTTTGCTGAACGCCCAAATCCAAAACCCAAAACCCAAATTTTTTTTTTTTTGTTTCTCTGTTTTATGAATTCACAAACCAGAAAATAGAACAATCCCACAAAGTCCTTTTTTTGCTTCCTCTTCTTCACACACTCACATCGCACAACCACATTGCAAACACCCAATTCATTCTTCTTCTTGCTCGTCCAAATGCAGTAGCCATCATTGTTCTTCTTCACGCATCAACGCACACAGAACGCAGTTGTAGCTGCGTTCTTTGTCCACAATGCCCAACAACACTAATTTTGTGCTTCGTTCTTCTTTTTCTATTCGCAAATCCCAACAAACCTCAGTAGATCGAGCTATTGTTCATCTCCTCCTTCGCGCAACAGAGCACAATTGCTCTTCATTCCTCTTCTTCGCCCAGCAGGCACAACAACAGTGTTGTTCTTGTTTGCCCAAATCGCAGCTCGTTTCCCTTTGTTCGCTCGTTCAAACTGGCAGCAACAGCACACACCCCCAAAGCTGATCGTCATACCTCTTCCTTCCTCTGTTTTGATCCACGGCCAGCTACCCTCCTTCTTTGTCTTCTTTTCAGTCCACTCAACCCAATCGTCCTCTTCTCTTCTCCGTCCGATAGCAACAACAACAACCCACCGTTGTTGTTTTCTTTTTTTTCTCCCATGTTTTTTAATCCAAACTCAAATCATACCTCTGTTTTTCTCTTCTTCCTCTTTCCCGAAATTTCCAACAGCGCACTTTTTTTCTTTGTTCTTTCTTTTTGAACATTCAACTTGTGTTATCATTTTATTTTATTTTCTCCAAACTTGTGTTGTGGTATTTTAGGGCAATAAAAATGTTATTATTATTATTATTATTATTATTATTATTATTATTATTATTATTATTATTATTATTATTATTATTATTATTATTATTTTTCGATCAAACAATATTTCGATCAACTAATATTTTATTTATTTTTTTCTAAAACATTATAAATTCTAAAATCTATATAGTATCATTTTATTTTATTTTATTATTTTTTGAGTATTTGTTTATCTTAAATTCTCATTTTTCTTCGAAATAATATTGTATTTCATGTTTACTCGTGACGTGTACATGCTCGTAAAATTCTAGGGTATTACATTCTTCTTGTTGAACCTTCAACTCATGTAACTCCTTAGGTGTCATACAATATGCTCAGTCCCCGAGACCAACTCAATGGCAAAGTTGATCTCTCTCTTAAGAGGAAAGCTGAGTAGATCATCAAGGAATACCTCGTGGGACTCGCATACCATAAGAATATCCCCAAGTCTCAACTTCGAATGTTCACTAGTATCTGCAGCAACCACACTCACTAAGGCACACATCTCCTCTGGTGTTGCTAATCTGCCTTGGGTGCTAGGTTTATCTGAACCGCTACCCTAGAACACCACTACAGGCCAAGTTAGGATTTGAAATACTACACTCTTAGCATAATAATCAACATAAACTGATAAGAAGCTAGCCAGTCCATGCTTAAAATAGCATCAAACTCCAAAAATTCTAATACTTGGAGATCTACCACCGTTTCCAGGTCACCGATACATACCACACAATGCTCACAAATCATATTGGGGTAAATACGCTCTCCAGTGGCAGTACTTAATACAAGCCAAGTGAATGATCTAACTACTCTAAGTTTAATCTATCAACGACAGGTCCAGATATAAATGATAAGGTAGAACTAGCATCAATCAATACATATAAAGTGAAATCTAAAATAGGGACGGTACCTTCTACCAAAGTCTTGGTAGCCCCCGGATCAAGCTGAGTGACTACCTTGGCTCTCTCTCTATATTCCTACCAGACCATCGGCTAAGTTGATAGAGTATGACATTTTGTTATCTTGTGCCCAATCTGCCCACACTAATAATAGGTAAATGGTTGTCTTTGTACAACTTGCTCTATCCATGTTGGCTGGTCCATCTGCACTACTAGTGTCAGTGGCTTGTACTCTAAGCCTCTACCTCCCCTACCTCGGCTTTTGCCTCTAAGTTTTATTGCCACGTGTGGTTCAAATGTCTGAATAGGGGTGGCTACAACTGCCATCTTGTGGTAGACTATATCTGTGAGGTGCTAGTTGATCTCAAAACAAACTTCCTCTTCTTATAACCCCTATTCTTCAGCCACTGTCCCTGGTTACTAGGAGTTTGTGCTAAAGTCTGCATGGTATTGCTTGGGACAATCAGCACATGTGCTGACTTGTCCTTACTGTCTGCTTCATATCTCAAAACTCGGTGCTTCAGCGACTCTAAATTTGGAATCGTGTATCGCCTGTCAAATATCACTATTTAACCCCTACTGGTAGTCTAACAACCCTACGTACCGATATTGTCCCCACCTTAGCCACCACTGACTGGGTGCAGGATTTTGTTCTTGGCAAAACTCAAACCTAAGTCTCCTAAAAGTGTTCAGCACTAGTAAGGCTTACAATTGCTCATTTAGCCCATGCATCGCTCTAATGTCGGACTGAAGTGGGATATTACAGGTAGAATCCAACCCTTTTTGCTTTATTAGCAACAAGCCATGGAACATAAGATTCTAGATGAATGAATCTGTAAGTATACTCATGGACTGTCATATTGCCCTATCACAAGGCCAAGAACTTCATCTTCTTGTGCTCTCTGGCAGAAGCAAGTACAAAAGTCTCCAAAAATCACTATTTAAACCTTGCTCAAGTCTCAACTGGGCGCTCAATAGCCAAGACTGATAACCACCATCTAACAGCATCACCCTCTAATGTATGTACAAAGTACAACATCTAATTTTCTTCAGATAGCTTCATCGATCGTGCTATCTTCTCAACATTCAACAACCAGTCCTCTGCTTGCTCCAGATTAGCACCACCCCAATATAATTGGGGTTTCAAGTTCATAAACTACTTCAATAGTCTTTCATGTGAAATTTTTCTCCTCTATCTCTTTCTGCGATGCCTACAAAGAGCCTCAATCTGTTCTTCTGACTCATCATCATCAGCTAGTTCGACTACAAGTGAGGCAAGAACTGTAGGAGATGTTGGTTGTTGCATATTAACCGCAACCCTATCTATCCTCTGATGTAGTGTAGTGTAGTGTTAGAAGATTGGATCAACTCCCTTTGGGCCCAAAGAAGATTTTCGAGCCGCCGATATACATTAGGCTCGGCAGGTGGTGGTGGTATAGGACTCAATAAGGATCTTTAGGAGGAGTAGGATCTTGCGGTACCTGCCGTGGTCTACCGCATCTAGGTGGCATCTTAGTCTACAATTTGCATACAATCATTTATTAATGTCAATGTAACACCCCAACCCTCATGTTTCTTTGATTTGAGTGTTGGACCTAACCACCGTTCTATTTGACAGTGGACTTAACCAATATGCGGGTTGGGTCTGTGCTACTTTACAAGTGACACACACTTGACAT
>JAJIYU010013074.1:0-14094 GCA_030144865.1 Tinospora cordifolia
ATATATATATATGCATATTATCTCATTAAACGCATATTATCTCATTGTATAGGTATATTTAACCAAAATTATACCCCCATTATTTAGTTCAATTAATTTAATTTAATTAATTTATATACGTAATGTGTATTTTTAATACATGTGCGTAATTAACGCGTACATACACACGTACTCTGTACCAATATGTATAGTTATACGCATTTATCATCATTTTAATTAATTTACATGTCTAATTAAAATATAGAGTGTTACAAGGTTGCTATGTTGGACGTGTGTGTGCTGCTGCGGCTACGTTGAAGAAGAAGATGATGAAGACGTTACATGGATGCAAAGGAAGGGAAACCGAACACTAAATCTGTTGCTGATGTTGTTACCCGGGCCATCGAGGTTTTTGCTGCAGAGTGACAAGCCAGCTGTGATGCTGGTTGGTTACTAGAACAGAGTTGATATGTGGTCGAACATGGAAACAGGGGGAAGTGCTATTGGCCGAGAGTCACAAACAGGGGAGGAAATTGTAAAAGAGAAAGGAACCGGACCACTGTATATAATACTTGAGCAACTATGAACCGTGAACAGGAGCAGAAGTGTTCTGTTGGTAGGAAAAGAGAAGACCGAGCTACTGATGAATAGTGAAACAAGAACATGGGTGCAGTGTGGGTTGAGTGGTTGCTATGGTGGGTGAAGTTGGAATGAACAACAGAATGATGGCAATAGGGAACTGATGCGTGGTGCATGTTACCATTGCCGAATGAAAAAGAGATTGAGAGCATTCATTTGAGAGGTAAGAAAATTATGATTAATGTTGATTCCGTATGTTTAACTAATAATTTAATTACAGAGTAGTTTACCAAGACATTATAAAGTTGCGAGTTAAGTAGAAGATGAATAACTGATATACATTGATTAGAACAATAAGGTTTTGATAAGCTACCCATCTCATACTAGTAAAATTTATAAATGGATGTCTACTTATTTAATTTAAGCATTTAAATTTAGATTATTTATTTAAGTAGTTAAGGATCTAAATTTAGGAAATTAAATGAACAAAAATTAATTGAATTGATACTCAACAATAATCTTAGCAAAATTTTAGTATTAAAGAAAGATTATAAATCTCAATTATGAATGAGACTACAGATTTGACCAATAGAAGTCTTATTTTGTTCGTAATTAAATTGATTATGATGTTAATAAATTATTTAAATTACAACGATTAAGTCATTAGAACTCTGATTATACAATAAGAACTTTCAAGTAAATTATTACCGTTGAGATTTCAAACTTAAGAAAATTTAGAAGACTCAGAAACTATTTTAAATTAGAATTTTAGAATAACCCTAAAATTAGTTGGAAGTAACGTTTGAAGTTCATAATTATCTTAGGAATTAATTAAGCCTAAGAGTAATTCTATTAAGTGCTAAATTTCAGATCTATATGTATATTAACATATCGAGGATCTTGAAGGAAAGCAAGGAGCCTTGAAGATCGGCAAAATCAGGTGGGCGTGACTTCCTTGCTTATTTGTATTATACAGATTTAAGATTCAAAGCATTTGATTGAATAGTTCTAGGTTATTAGAATTTTACTAGGAAATTGATTGAAATTGTTTGATTTCTTTGAATGATGTGTAATGTGTGATGAACTATTTAATCCATACATAATTAGTTATGACATGATCTTGCATTTAGATTCACTCAATTATGGCATGCATGACCAGGCAAATGTGTATCGAGATCCCATTGTTTATTTAGGCACCTTATCATGTGAACTTGCAAGTATAGTTTGAGTCATATGTTCTAGTGTAATTGTATGATGATTGATGTGATTGAGATCGTTTGTAAAATGAAAAATATAAGACGATGGTTTATTAAGAATCCACGTACCGGTGCGATTGACGAGCCGCAAGGCGGATCGTAGGTATTCCCACCCTGAGCTGCCTGCGACAGCTCGAAGTCTTTGGGAGACAGTATGAGTCTAGATAAGTACCCTCGCTTGGACTGTGATACTGAGATATGATTGATTTTAGATGGTACCACCTGAGGCCTCTATGATTATGATTGGATTGGATCACAGGGAATATCGAGAGGCATCTCAATCCTCTTCCGGTTTTGACTTCGACCAAAATTAAATGAATGTTTGAAATGCCTAATGTTTGAAAGTGTTTGTAATGTTTTGGATTGGGTCTGTATAATGCATCTGATGTGTAGGATCCATCCACTGGGCTTTCGAGCTCGCTCCCACTTTATTTTTTAGGTACACCTTGACTTAGAGTATGTTGACTTACGTCAGAAGACTCGCACTCAGATTGGACACCTCATGGGGAGGTCGTTTGGGATAGGTGACTTGAAGGTCTTGTTTTATATATTCTATTGGACTGTTTTAATGTATTTACGTTGGTTTTGCTTGGTTGTTTTATTTTTAAATGACTTTAATTGTTTGACGATTTTGGTTCAAATGAATATTTTTAAAGTAAATTCCGCTGCTTTATTGATAACTCATGTTAATGAACCCGGTGAATGTCTTGAGTAATTATTTTAAATCCTTTTGTTTTATACGAGTAATTATTCAGAGTTGGACTTGAGAACAGATCGTTATAAACTTAATTTTGAAGAAAAGATTTTGATAGAACGAAATTTTCAAGTAGCATCTCGATTTTCATCGAGCGACGATCCACACGTGAGGTAACACGTGAATGGAGGTCCGGTCAAAAATTGGGGTGTTACAACGATGGTTTATTAAGAATCCATGTACCGGTGTAATTGTCGAACCTAAAGCGAATCGAGGTGACATCTCCTATATGTCACTACTTGAGATTGTCGAGCTACAAGGCGGATCGTAGGTATTCCCACCTGGAGCTGACTGTGACAGCTTGAAGTCTTTGGGAGACGGTACGAGTAGCGATAAGTACTCTCTCTTAGGATGTGATAGTGATGACATGACTGATTTTAGACGGTTATTGAGACCCTCTGAGATTTGATTGGATCACAAGGAATACCGAGAGTCATCTCAATTCTCTTCCGGTCTTAGACTACAACTAAAACAAATGGTTGTCTGAACGCCTAATGTTTGAAAGTGTTTGTAATGTTTTGGATTGGGTCTGTATAATGCATGTGATGTGTAGGATCGATCCACTGGGCTTTCGAGCTCACTCCCACTTTATGTTTCAGGTATATCTGAACGTAGAGTATGATGACTTACGTCAAAGGACACACTATTTAATTGGATGCCTCATTGGGGAGGTTATTCGGGATAGGAGACTTGGAGGTCATGTTTTATGTATAGTACTGGATTATTCTAATGTATTTACATTGGTTTAACTTTAGTTTGTTTTATCTTTAAATGACTTTTCTTGTTTAACAATTTTGATTTTAATAATAATTTTTAAAGTATTTCCGCTGCATTATCTATGATTTATATTGAGAAATCCGGTGAGTGTTTTGAGAAATTCTCTTGATGTTTTTGTTTTGAGAAATATTTACCCATAAATTGACTTGAGAACCAATTGTTATAAGTTTAATTTTGAAGAAAAAGATTTCGACAGAACGAAATTTTTAAGTAGCATCTCGATTTTCAATAGGCGACAATCCACATGTGAGACAGCACATGAACGAAGGTCCGATAGAAAATTGGGGTGTTACATCGTGTTACCGTAGTATCCCTTGCGTTACTGTAGTAACGTGAGGTTATTCTCACGTGCATAGCGTGCTACCATATTCCGTATCGCGGTAGTCACGTGTTGTTCTAGGAAATCACATTATATTTGTGTGTTTCTTGTTTCCCTCATGCCTGGGACTTCAGTATCTCAACTTAAAATTTAAAATAAGCATTTTCATGGACAGAAGAGTCTTATAACTAGGTTCATTTTATCAATCTACTCATTCGTCTTTTGAGAGTGCAAGGGGTGTTTCTGGGTGCCTTAAGGTCCTTTGCACGACCGTCCGTTAAGTCATCACCATCCAAACTTCTCACAAATGGGTCTAGTGCATAGAATATTGTACCCCATAACTGTCATTTGTATCCCATAAAAAGTGCATAAGACGGATTAAAACAAATCTAGAGTGTTTATGAAAGAGAAATGATTTAGGGTTTACTTACAGTGTAGTTTCGAAGTCTACCCAACGTCTTCTTGGCGTAGCTTCCTTCTCACTGCTGTTGTGAGGCCATTAGAGGAGAGCAAAAGTTGAAGCTCAAACCAGAACACATGGGAGAACAAGAGGGTTTCAAGGACGGCTAGAGTTTTTCGAGCAGACAAGAGCAGCTGCAGAGTAACTGGTGCGATTAGGGTTCTCTTGCACTCATATTTATATATAGCCCAACGTCCTGGAGTTTCTATTTATGGTCTTCGATTGCAAGACCGCGGTCCTAAAATTCTTCCTAATTGTAGGACTGCGTAACAAAACTGTGGTCTCACATCTTCAATCAAAATCACGAACTCTAATACCCCAAAAGTCAATGAATGAATTATATAATTTTGAGAGTTTTAAATATAAAAATAAATTAAATAAATAATTTAAAAAACTATAAATGCTTCACAATCATAAAATACAAGTGGAAATAAATTTGAGATAATTGTAAAAATTAATGAAAAACTCAAAAAAATATTATGGGGACACAAAAATGACAAAAGGCTTTGATTACCACGGTACTAAATTGGATTATCGTAGTAATGCTCGAAAAAATTAGAAATGCGTAAAAATGACATCGTTTTGGTTACTGCGGTAATGCTATGCAAAACTAAAAATCAATGCGTTCTGGTTACCACTGTAGCGTATTGCATTAATGCGCCAAAAACCCTAAGATGTGCTAATCACACGATTACCGCAATAATTAGAGTAATTACTACGGTAATATGTAAAAAAATTATATATATTAGTAATGTTTGCGCAAAAACCCTAATCTCACGCACACGCTTGTGCTGCTACTCGTTGTTTCTCTCTAAAACTCTAGCCAACCATTCCATTCCAGTTTTTCTCACTTCCTTAGAGTTACTCATTCAAACCCTTTTCTACCGGTTTTCAAGCTTAGACTCGTGAAGAACAACATCAACAAGAAGGGAAATTAGTTGAGGTGTCATTCCAAATCATTATGCTCAAGTAAATCATGAAACCTCACTTGGAATCATGAGTTCTTGTCATAGATCTACATTTCCTAAGTGTATGCATGTTTTCTTTGAAACACAGATTGTTGAGGGTTGAAATCTCGTTTTGGAAGGGAATGAAGGGGGAAAACGAGGCACACAAGGTATAACATTTTTCATTCAAATATGATGTGTGCTTTAATGATAATATTAGTGTATTGGAGTGTAAAACATACAAGGGAACCATGAACGAGATGGTGCACATTCAAGTGTCACAATTTTGGAAAATCCCTTGAATATCGCAGTAACAGTTGTGGTAATACACTGTTCATGTGAAATTCTCTCTGGTTACGGCGATAACGCATGTCACTGATTCTGTCGACCACGGTAATGCGTCCTAGACCCAAATTTTTCTAGTATTATGCACATATCTGAGTGACTACAATAGAACCCTTCTCTACCGTTGTACACAAAAGAAGAACATGATATTACACATCGAATATTACCTAGATGAACACCAATTACTACTTAGATTAAGTGGACATTGAATCATGATTTAAGGGTAATGAATTATGATATCAAACTATTATAGGTTGACGATTCAAATCATCAGAACGAGGATTAGAACAAGCGGAGCATAACAACAGGTGGAAGTGATACCTTGCTCCTCAGTATTATTTGAATTTTAATATTGAACATGTGGTGTGATTACATTTGTTGAATGCCTAGAAGCATGCTAGGATGTTGTTTTATTTGCATGAATGGTAGAATAACATGAGTTATATATCTATGTTTGGTGTTTACAATGCTTTATAATATGAGATGATTGTTGCTTTATTAATGTTTCTATGAAATGATTAACATGATTACGTCGTTGTACAATGATATGTTATACATGATGAAATGATAATTGTGCTTATCACGAGATGTTAATTGATGCTCAAACAAAGATAAATTAAGAATTGAACCGCGTACCATCGTAGTGGTCCATGGGGGATCACTGTGGGTGTTCTCGCAGTAAGGAATGATGGGTTTGCCCCTAGTTCCCATGATAGAACTACGAGTGTGACCCTAGTTCTTTGGTGATGGAGCGATGGGTGTGACCCTAGTTCCTGGGTTGGGTGATGGGTGTGCCCCTGCCCCATTGGAATATGGCATATAATGCATTTTCTTCGTCTTCTCTGACATGATAATGATGAGAAAACACTAGGGTTAGACCCTTCAGTCTAATTAATGACTATTGATAAAATGTTTGAAATGCCTAATGTATGATAAGTGTTTACATGTTCTGTGTTTGATTCAAATAATGTTATTGATGTACTGTGTAAGATCCACTGGGCTCTCGAGCTCACTGCAACATTTCCATTTCAGGCAATCCTTGAGACGATTCATGTTAATAGTACTACGAAGTACTATGGTAGCTACAAACCTCACTGTCAAGGTTGTTATCAGAGTTCTTTTTGTTGGATAGTTAGTTTAGACTGGGTGTTGATTGTCCAGACTAGTTTTAATTATTAATTATCTTTATGGTTTAAACTTCAGCCACATAGGCCATGTTCAGAGATTCAATTGGAAACTTGTCCCACGTTTATTTAAATTTTATATGTAAAAGTTAATGATTTAACTATTGATGATCATTGCATGCTTTCCATGTGTTACTCCTTGGTGAGTCCAAAAGTTTTATTATTTATTTGTATGAGTTTTGGTATGTCTAGATAATGTTTAATGAGAATTGAATGATAGAAAAGTAACGTCCTGGTTCTTGGTAGATGACATGTGTGCTGCTATTTAATGGCACGTCTCTCCATGCATGATAGACGTGACAAAAATGAAGGACTGAGAAATAAGGTGTTACACGAACTTTCTTGACGTAGGACCACAGTCCCCTGACCTTAGACTGTGATCCTCATGCAGACCACCATATTTGAAGTAGGATCGCGGTCTTGCATCACCTTTTTTTTGGTATATTTGTTTGGTTGTTGTTGTTGGAAAATTCTAGGTATTACAATTTGATAAGCGGTGGCATGTTCTGTGTTTGATTTAAATAATGCTATTGATGTATTGTGTATGATCCACTAGGCTCTCGAGCTCACCCCACCTTTCCATTTTAAGTGATCTTTGAGGCAATTCATGTTGATAGTACTACTAAGTACTATGGTAGCTGCAAACCTCATTATCAAGGTTGTTATCAGAATTTTATTTTGTTTTGAGTAGCTGGTTTAGACTGGGTATATGGCCCTCTAGTTTGATTTAAATTGTTAATTTCCTTTATGGTTTAGACTTTGACCGTATAGCCAATGTTTAGAGATTTCTTTTGGAGGTTTTGTTTCGTGCTTCAATAAGTCTTAAATGTTGAAGTTGATGATTTAATTTTCTAGTTCTCTCTTTACTTTCCATGAGATATTTTTTGTATGTCCAAGAAACTGATAAATGTTTCATATGAGTTCTGGTGTGTGCAGAAGGTGTTTGAAATGATTCGAATGTGAGAAAGTAATGTCTCGGTTCTCAATGGTCAAAATGTGTACAATATTAATTTGACATATAACAAGCGTGCTTCTCTGCACGTGACTCTGATGTGACATAAATTAAAGGATCGAGGACATGGATATTACAGTATTAAAGAGTATATCTTCAAATCTTGGTTGTCCAAATGATGATTTACCCCATGGAAACCCAAAGATCACTTGTTTCTTTCTTTCTTTCTTTCTTTTTAAGAAAGTATAATTGAATTGATCTCCTCTATACAATGTCTAGAAGCATTTCCAAACTTGAGAAGACTTTATCTAAATCTCAAATATTTCATTCCTTAAATTAAAAAAAAATAGATGAAGAAGAAAATAAAACACTATACAATGCCCCCTTGTCACCATTTTGATTCTCCACTCTCAACCAGGGCTGTTATACCTATACCTTCTTTGATCAACCAATTCTCTTGTATTCTTCAAGGGGTCCTTCTTGACTCCTTCAAGGGTTCTTGTAGAAAGTCTAGGAGTATTTCTTATGATCAGAACTCGCCACTACTTGGAAATATTTTGAATTTTTCTTCTTCTTGGTGCTATGGGTGTTGTGTGGGATGGTTAGGGGACGAGAGAATATAAAGAAGACGGACAGGAGAGAAAGAAGAGAGAATGAATTCTTAGGTTTGTATGAGAGGTGAGAATAGGGGTATTTATGCTGGGTTTATATAGAGGTTAGTTTGGATAGGTTTAGGAACCTTCGTGCAATTTCCTTAATAGAATTCTTTGAGCCTTCGTGTTTGAAAACTTTACATAATCATTTTTACATAGTTTTACATATTACCATTATAGTGTAAGGTATTACGGCGATAATCAGAACACGGTATATTTACTAGTTCTTTTGGGTAAATCATGCACTATCGTGGTGGCCAGAACACCATTTTGTATAAATTTCTATATATTGTTTCGAGTTTACTTGCCCCTTTATACACTTAATTTTACATATTTTACATTGTTATTTCTATTATTTTTAATTACTTATTTTATTTAATTAAATATTTTATTTTACATTTATTTGATCTAATTACTAAATGAAATTTTGAGGTATTACAACAAGTTACACTTTCTCAACCTTTGTGGGAGCATAGAAGAACAGGGAAAAGTTGAGGAGTCATATTTCTTCTGAGTAGCTTAAAAATCCACACCTAAAGCTAGCCTCCCACTATTTACAGGGAAGGGGGCATGGCCTCCTAAGGTGTACCCCCTACCCTCGATTTAAGCACATATGGGGAACTATTCATTGGAGCCTTCGTACAGCATGAGGTTCTTGGCTGGGCTTGGCTAGCGTGTCCCTAATAAAAACTATCCTTGAACCCAAATGTTGACATTAAATGAAAAAAAGAGGGTTTAGATGGGGATACCTGGGAAGATTAGGCATAGAAGTGGCTTCAAGCACAAAAGGAAAAGGGAAGAGCTACAATGACCCTAAGAAGCTGAAGAAAAAGTCTGAGCATGATGATATCTCTAGGGAATGTGTGCGCCCAAATGATTGAAAGGGATCCCCAATTTATAGATAGCCCCCCCTCCTCTCGAAGAGGATTGTCCAATGAAATCAATATGAATCTCAAGGCATGTATCAAATAGAAGAGACGAAAAAGATGATGCAACAATTCCACAGCAACAAACATGCACCTCCCTAAATTAAGTAAAAGGACGTGTGTGCACTATGAAACGATGCTCATCATTACATGAGGCTCAAAGCCGACATGAAATAACCAAGATGTACAATGACATAATAAATGAGTAAATTTGGTTGTTCACCCAAAACTGGAGGCACACACCACACCTACATACTAGCGAGTTAGTTCCAACCCATTTTCCCAAGGCCAAGGACTTAGGGGGTCAGTCATTATTGTATCCTCAACTTAGATCATGATGTCCAAACAAAGCACCAAACAAATGTCAAGAAAATGCCTAACAAAAATGTGTCTAAGCACACATGTGAAAAGGTTTCCCAAGCACGCGTACGTGAAATTTGTAGTTGAGCACACAACTAGGCCATACACCATATGACTCTGACACATTACGAGACCCTACATATCCGAGCACACGACCAGGCTAAATGCATTCCAAATACATGAAGATGAGCCAAGTGAAAAGATGAACTTGAGAACACGAATGAAGCAATCCCACACAAAGGATGAGATCTACTTGTCCAAGCAGGAAAGATAGAATGAATGAGTTATCAAGAGGTTTGAGGATGAAAAAAGTCTAAACATGCAATATCAAGTTAAGAATGGATGCATTGAATCCTTGTCCTCAATCTAGTGTTCAAAGATTATCTTTGACCAAGATAAGGAAGCTTACTAGAAATAAAAATGCTCTCCAAAAAATTAGGAATCAACATTATCCTCTAAGAAATAAAAATGTTCTCCAATAAAAATGATCTAATTTAGGTATCGTTGGTGGACCCTAAATAATGTTCCCATCGCACAAAGATTCGATAACCTTCGAGTAACCTATATAGATTAGTTGCAATGAAATTTTTATTTTTGAATGATTATGGGCACTTTGATAGATTTCTGGATATGTGATTAAGATATGTTAGGCATAAGATGATAGGAGGGCTACCTAGAGATACCATTCTTCCTAAGAGACTCCTCGGACTAAAAATAAATTTGTTGTTTGAAACAATTACGAATGAAAATGTTTGTCTATTTGTTATTCTATATTTGTCAATTTGTCATTCTATATTTGTCTAATGTTTGATAAAAGGGTTGAAGGGTCTACTGGGCTCTATGAGCTCATATTTTATTATTTCCTTTTTAGGCACTATAGATTTACGATGTGATGGATTTTTTTGATGTTTAGAGATTTTCACTCTAGGTGGCTGTAGATTTTGGCCCATTGGGCATAGACATATTTATTGATGGAACTTTTGGTTTTTTATGAATGGTTGGCCATTGGTCCTCAAATTATTGTTGAATGTTGTCTAGTTTAATTGTTTTTCATTTCAGTTAATCTATGAATAATTGATGTGTTATTATTACCATAGGAATTGTGTGGAGATTGATTAAATTTGAAGGAAATAAAAATTTTGAATAAAGTGACACCCCGGTCGATGAACTTTAAAAAAAACAACAATTAGAGTTTTTCATAAAATTTACATGTCTACAATAAATGTTTTTGACAATAAATTCTTTGATTATCAAATCCTTTTTAAAACAAAATTAATTTTTATTATGTTAATTTTCTAGTTATTCAATAAAAAATATGTTTTGAAAAAATTAGGGTGTGACAATGTACACGACTAATAATCCTCACATTCAAGCCTTATTAAGGGAAAAGAGTGTTCTCAACTCCCTTTGCCCATGGGAATGTAGGACTGTAGGTGCTCTCACACATTGTGTAAGGGATTTTCAAGTAAAGCCACATCCATCTTGCTTAATTATAATGAACTGTATTTTGGACATTAAGTTGACGGGTTCGACATGCATTTTAATGTATGAATTAATGAATTATAAATGAGTAATACATGATTTTATGGAAATAAGTGATTTTTTTTCGACAATGGTATTAAGTAATTAGTGTATTACTTGAAAATTTAAAATAAATAATAAATAAAGAAATAAATTATTTAGTAGAAGTTAAGTTGAAAAATAAATGAAAATGAAATGATTAAATGAATGGAATGAATTTTTATATCATGGAATAACTCAATAAATTACTCCATATGTATTCATGCATATATAAGGTTCTATTACATTATGGATTACTTATTGGAAAAAATGTGTAACATAAGAAATAATTAATTTTTTCCTATTTACTGTATCGAACCCCCAAATTTATGAAAATGGCTAGTTATTGTGTACCAAAGGTGGGACACAAGCAGACAATACATGTTTTTGATATTTTAGGTCAATATTAAGGGCTTATTAACACAAATTGACTGTGTTGACCACGTTGACCTTGTCGATCATACAGTTCAACGAGTATTAGGTCTAATTAGAATTGATTGTACCAACCAAAGTTAACCAAATACATAACTGGACCAAATACATAACTGTATTGAATTGCCAAATTTATGAAAATGACTTGTTATTGTGCACCAAAGGTAGAACACAAGTAGACGATACAGGTATTTGGTATTTTGGGTCAATATTAAGGGTTTATTGGCACAAATTGACTTTGTTGACCACGTTGACCCTATCAATCATACAGGTTAGCTAGTATTAGGTTTGATTAGAATTGATTGTACTAACCAAAGTTGATCAAATACATAACTGGACCACAATTGACCGAGTCAATCCTTTGATTGACCAAGGGCCATAAAGTTAGATTTGAGCCAAGTTTCACGTAGATATTAAGAAATCACGTTGATCATGCTGGATCAAGCGTCATCGGGATGTAACTGGTCACTAGAAGAGCACTGGGAGCTGAACATCCTTGTGAATAGTATTTTTTAATTTATCATTTAACTTGTTATTTTGTCATTAGTAAAATGTTATTATATATTGAAATATATTTATAATCTTTAAATAAGTTTTGAATGAAAAAATGTACACCAAATCGCGAGGTTCGAGGAACAGGTTAGGGTATTGGATGTGGTAGAGCATTGAGGACGAGTGGCCTTCATACCTGGAGGTAAATTTTGGGCATGTTTATCAATTGGGCTCCCCTATAGAGGATCTAAGGTTGTCGTACATGAGGCATGAGCTGGAAGATCCCTATGATATAATATAAGAATACGCCTAACTATTGGGTACACCTGCTCGAGTGGATTTATTATTGCTTTATAAGTTATTGAGAACTTCGGCACGTGTTTACAACAGTAAAACTGTTTTCAAAATAGAAGGTGCACGACTGCCGTATGGATTTAGCAGTCATTAATTGTTGCTTTCATTTGCATTATTATTATTGTGCACGCATATATGACATTATTTTATAGAATTCTTGTTATAAGTATAAATTAGGCTACATTATTCATTGAGCCGTTGTGGAAAAAATTGTCTCACTACTATAACATTTTATGTTCTTCTTCTGTTAAGGATAAAAGAAAGAAGGTGGTCATTCTGTAGAGTACATCTCGTTTATTTTGGTATGTTTCATTATGTAGTTTACTGTTTTGAGAGTTAGTATAATGTGTAGAAGGTGAAGAAAGCATTGTAGATATTTTGACTATTACATTTCTACTACTGCTACATTTAGGAGACTGTATATATATAGTTGACTTTTGTTTAACTTAAAATCTATAGTAATTATTTGTTCTAGTTGCCTTCACATCTCTTATGATTATCTCTGATAGTGTTGTGTACAGTGTTGTGAAAAGGCTTAACAGTGTTCGGATGAGCTCTGGTTCAAAGAGGGTTTGTCAAAACATTGTGCCGGTCAATTCATCTTTCTCCCTAGGGAAGTAGTCCCGACAATGTTGGTATCAGAACCCAGGTTTTTCAATTAAAGAATAATAATTGGTATTAACCTAGGAAACCTTAGAGTAATCGCGAAAGTTAGGAAAACTATAAGAATGACTTAGAGTAGCATAACATAATTATGGACGAAAACTTTCTAACTCTTTATTAACAGGAAGAGGAACCGAGTGAGAATGGCCATATTATGAGAAAAATTTGATTGTCATTGGGAGTTTGTGAGTTTTAAGATTTAGAATTTGAACCTAATAGATTAGACTATCACTTGAAGATAGTTACCTTAACGTATAGTTATCTTTTGTTATGATCGCTTAAAGTTGTGGTCTGCTTAATTCGGGAAAATGATGGAAGTTTAATGTTTTGTGCAGACCATGATGCCTCCTTGACGTGGGAGACTATGCAAGATCCCAGATCTAGTACCGCCACCACCTCTGATTCATCTTGAGCAGGATCTCATACAGAGGCTTGAGGTTATGATCAGAGCATTTACTAGGGCTACTCAGGCCTAGACAACCTTATTGAGAGAGAGAGAGACTAGATATGATTGAGGTTGAGCGATAGAGGGTTGAGTGAAAGATAGTTGAGCCAGTACCACCCCTTATACCAATTGTACCTGACAGAGCTGCAGACCGCATAGAGGTAACCCTAGTGAGAAAGGGAGATGAAGCTACTTATGATAACCTTCTAAAGAGGTTTTTGGATTTGAGACCCAAGGAGTTTCGTGAGGGTCTGAGTCTGGATGCAGTAGAGAACCGACTTCTCAATATTGAGAAAAATGCTAAGATGTTGAAGTTGTCTGAGGAGAACCAAATACTTTTTGCGGCGCACATGCTTGAAGATGAGGTTGTGATCTGGCGGAAGGCCACCTAGACTATAGAGGGGTAAATTACTATGTGGGCCCATTTTCAAAAGTTATTTTTGAGTGCTTATGTTCCTAAGACAACGAAGGAGCATAAGAAGGTAGATTTTTTTACCCTACGACAGGAGGACATGTCGGCAATGGAGTATACCCATAGATTCCTCCGACTAGAGGCATATGCGCTCGAGTTAGTGGGTAACTCGAAGGAGAGAGTAGGATTCTTCCATTGAGGGCTGAAGGCCAATATTAAGCAGGCAAGATCAACATCTACTGAAG
>JAJIYU010013075.1:0-14122 GCA_030144865.1 Tinospora cordifolia
CTTAAATTTCATAATTAATTCCATTAAATTGTAATTTTCATTTAATTATCCTAATTTTTATGATATCTCCAATATAAATTATTTTTCATGTGCCAACCCACCATTTGCACCTAAGATTTCTTAAAATCTCCGAAATTAATTTTCACTTGACTTATTTCATTTAATTTCCTTAAACTTATTTATCTTTAATTATTTGACAAAATTTTGTGGTATTACACACCTTGACCAAATTCACTTGCTGATTTGTGCACACCAACCTTGGAAACAAATCAAATTGTGGGCCTAATACACACATGCTTTGACGCCAAGAAAATGATGCAAACAGGAAAGTTGCTATGTATCCAAAATCTAATCCTATCTTGATGCCCAAAGGGGATTTGGCAAGTGTTCTAAATACACTTTATGTTCACACATTAAAAAGAAATCAAATGAGGCTCAAATAAAGTGCTCATACTAGGAATTGCAAACTATATTTTGCTTACTTGCTCGAACCGTGCTCACCATGAAGAATTGGAAAGATTCACTTGCCCAAACCATTCCAAAACGTCCCATATGTGTAGGAAAGATTCTCCTTGTGAGCATGCCCAAACCATTCCCTAGTGCTCTTGAAACTCTATATAAAGGCCCCCGTATGCTCATTTTTTTCATCCTAGAATAAGAGCTGACAAGTCCCTCTCATTCTAAGTTTTTTTCTTGGCACCTCTTCTCACTTTTCTTTTGTTCTGGAGTATTCTTAAGTGAGAAGTTACTGTTCTTGAGTGGTTTAATGTTCTTGAAGTGCTTAGACTATAGAAACTCTACCGGATTTTCAAGAAAGTGCAAAACAAGGTGGATGTGATTTCAAAAACCCCTTCTTTACTAGTTCGAACTAATATCACGTTCATGCATAATTTAAAATATGTTTATCGCACATATTTCAATTTCAGTCCATTCACATTATTTACTTTTTAATTTGATATATATGCCATGTTTAAACATTCATAAAACAATGTCATACTTAGTTTCCCACGCTTAGGCCGATTTTGAGATATGATGCATGCAAGTGATGTTTTTATGCTTTCATAATAATAATATGCTGAATTTCATTTCTTTTATGATTCATGATTATGAGAATTCAAATAAAAGACTTTGATATTAAGAACTACATACTGTCATAGTGATCCAAAGGGATACTGTGGGTGTTCTTTACATATACTATGTGTATATGAGTTGCATATACCGTGTGTATATGGGTATAGCACAAAATACTTGGACTATAGGCAAGGGACCCTAAATCCAATGGAATGTGACATAAAGATTTTTCTTTCCACTAAAAGGGAGGTATTTTGATAAGAATATTAAGGAATTGGACCCCCTTTCAGTCTAACATACAACTGAAAATAAGAAATTGTTTGAAACACCTTATGTATGCAAGTGTTTGAATTTGAATGTGTTGTTAGTTTCAATTAGTAACTTGGTTGTTTTTTGAATGATCCACTAGACTATGTGCTCACCCTTCCTCTTTAATCTATTCAGGAAATTGAATTACATGATGAAGCTTGCTAAGGATTTAGATTGCTTATTTTCATAAAGTTTCTATTTTTTACAAGGGCATGTTGCCTAAGTTTTGAATAAGTCAGACTTTCGCTAAAATAGTTTCTATTTTAGAGTTATGTACTCTCTTTCTTTTAATAGTTTAAATGCAAGTTATGTACTTGTCTCATTTAATTCAAACAAGAAATAAAGAAAAGGTTATTTTATTTCTTTGCGTTATCTTATTGAATTAAATAAATCGGGAGGTGTGCTTACAATGTTCAATAAGAATTGGGATAAAGGGACAAGAAAGGTAAGTTGTGTACTTGTAATGTAATGCATGCCCAGCCCTCTTTGTTGATGAATCCAATTGAAAATCTTGGGGGTTGGGGTGTTACAATTGTGGTATCAAAGCCTAGCCATTAGTTGCTAGGCAAGAATTAGAAAGTCAAGCCTAGACATTAGTTGTTGGGATAGAATTAGAAAGTTTAATTTTGTACCAAGTGTGGTATCAAATTTAGAAAGTATTAACTCAACTAGGTTTGACCTGTGCTTTAAGTTGAAATTAGGATGCCCTACCTTCTATTTTTGAAATTGAAAACTAATTTGGAAAGTGTTTTTAAAAAAGGAAACATATGTTTTGAAATGTTTTGTTTAGATACAAAGACTGCAAGTTGAGCTGATAGTAAGTAAGTCTTGTCCCAAGTAAAGCTAAACATTGAAAGGGAGGTGGGTTATCTACCTGAGAAAGCGCAATAGCTAAGCAAACATTCGGTCTCGCTGCCCGATCTGGAGGTTGTTCCACCAGCTTATATGAGTAGTCAGAGTTGAAGAACACTCTTACTTTCTATAAAAGAAAAAATAGAATGTGAAAATTTAGGGCAAGGAACTTAGTCAAGTTCGAAAAAGATGACAAAGATGGTATCTTGACTAAACAGAAGTGGACAGCTCAATAGAGAAACTTTCCAACTAGATTGAAACCCTAGGTCAAGAAAAGAGACCTTAGATGGGAACCAGGAGTTGCCAAGGGTAGCACAATGGATCAAAACCTAAATAAAACTTTAGGACTAGGTTAGAGACTGAAAACATGTTAAAACGAAACACTTGTTTGGTCAGGACAAGAAATCGAAAAGATTCTATATCTCCGATTTTTATGTGGTATGGGACGCATAAGAATTTAGGATTGTAGAGGAAGCTTGGACTTAGAGAATGATGGACCATGTTTGGTGAATGATCAGTGACTTTGGAAGAACTTGTTTCCCTATGCTTAGCTAGTATGGGACAGTCAAGTATAGCAGGGCTTGAGAGACCTTAGTTGTCAAGACATTTGCAAAAGTGATTGGGTGTAGCAATTTTGGAGTGGAAGTCTAAGTGGAAGGGCTAAAGTGGTATGGGACACTCAAACCTAGAAGCTTGGATGGAAATGTGGAATTTTGGTATGCCAGCGTGAACTTGCATGATTGTATGATTATTTGAAAGCATGCCTTACTTGTTTATATGTATATCATATGAAACCAAATCTTGTACCCAAGGACAAAAAGAACTTAGACACATAAACTAATAGGCCACTGAACAAATGAAGAACCTAGAAACATCAATCTAGAGTCCTAATAGTAGGAACATTTGATAAAACAATTAGTAATGGTTTTTCGATTTGTATAACAGTTGGATCAAGAAGATATGCTACTAAATCTACCCCTTCTAAAGAAACGGAACAAAGATAACAATAGATACCAGCTAGCATGGAGGATCAAATAGAAACCTTGATGACAGGAATTGCCTAGAGGCTCATGGACCAAATCATGAGGGTCCTACCTCAAGCAATCCCTCAGGCAGCGCCACAACCACAGGTGCATGAACCGATCCCTGTGCAACTGCCAGCACTGGCATTCCAAGCTCCAGAACGTTAGAGGACTCATAAAGATCAAGAAGATGAGAAGCAAAGAAAGATGCTATAGAGCTGAAGAAGCTCAAACCTCCTCAGTTTGATGGAAACACAGACTGCATCTCTGCCGATCACTAGTACCAAGAAATGGAAGAGCATCTGAATGTACTGAAGGTGACAGGTTTGCGTAGGTGGCACTAGCCACACACCACTTCAAGGGACCGGCCAGAAATTGGTGGCGAATGATGAAGATGGATCCTAACACAAATGTTGAAGTGATAAGTTGGGAAAAGTTCACATAAATCATTTATGAAAAGTTTTTTGAGTAAGCTACAGGAAGATTTTGTTCGGCTGAATTAAAGGAACTTGACTTTAGCCGAATATGAAAAGGAAGTTCACTGAACTGGCTAAATTCTCGCGAGAACTAATTAGGGAAGAGATAATAAAGGTCAATCGTTTTGCACATGGGTCTCAAGATGGAGATCTAAAAAATAGTAAGGACCCTGGGCCTAAAGACGTATAGAGACGTCTTAAAAAGGCACTAACACTAAAATAAGAGCTCAACCTAGAACAAAAGAGGCTTGGGAATGAAAAAGATCAAGGGGCTCAGAAGAAAAGCAAGAGTGGTGGGAAAGCATAACAGAAATAAGGGCAAACCAAGGACGAGTCTAAAGAACAAACATGGAGACAAGGACTGTGCTATGTGTGCAAGTAGAAGGGTTATATTGCCAAAAATTGTCCAACTGTACTTGTTCAGACTCATCAGCAACAACCACAATAGGGAGGAGGTCAGAACGATCATCCTCAAAGTAGGCAACAGTAATAGAACGCCAATCAGGGGCAGAATCTAGTTCATGGTCAAAACTAGGCCAGAATATTTGTTGTTGAAGCCCAGGAAGACCGAGTCCTTGTCGTGAAAGGCACGTTCCTACTACTTAATGTTACTGTGAGACTATTATTTGACTCAGGTGCCTCGAAATCATTTATCTCTAAAGAAATAGGTGATAAGTTACAACTTGTGACAAAAACACTACCCATAACTTTGAATGTGTCCACACTAATAGGGACCACTGTTACTTCAAAAAAATGTGTAGTTATGACCTAAGGTTTGGGGATAAACTAATATCAGTTGACTTATGCACCTTACCATTAAATGGCTATGACATGATCTTGGGGATGGATTGGTTAGACCAATACCAAGCTCAGATATATTGTACTAAGAGGTTAGTAACCATAACCCTACCTTCTAGCAAACCTATAGAATTAACGAAGATATGTGGAGACTACCGAACAGTCCAACCATAGCCATGTTAAAGTGTTTGAAGCAGAAGGATGAGTTCGAAAAACTCTTAGAGGAAGACTTTGTTGAACAGAAGAAAATCTAAGACCTAGTAGTTATTAGGGAGTACGAAGACGTATTCCCAGATGACTTACCTGGACTTCCACCTACTAAGAAATTAGAGTTCAAGATTGAACTTTACCCTAAAACCAACCTTATAACCATACCTCCATACAGAATGGCTCTAGTGAAACTGATCGAATTGAAGTTTCAACTAGAAAAGCTCTAGGAGAAAGGCTTTATCAGGCCAAGTAAGTCATCTTGAGGAGCTCTGGTGTTGTTTACGAAGAAGAAATATGGTTCCATGAGACTATGTGTCAATTATCGGAAGCTAAACCAAGCAACCATAAAAAACAAGTGCCATCTACTGAGGATTTATGACCTATTTGATCAATTGAGAGGAGCCATTCATTTCTCGAAGATTGATCTGAGGTCGAGATATCACCAACTGGGAATCAAGGAGTCTAATATACACAGGACAACCTTTAGGACACGATATGGACACCTCGATTTCACCGTGATGCCCTTTGGTTTGACTAATGCCCCAACAACATTCATGAATTTAATCAATTGAGTGTTTAAACAATACCTTGACCAATTTGTGGTGGTATTCATGGATGACATCCTGATTTACTCTAAGACAAAAGAAAAACACTTAGAACAATTGTAGATAGTGTTGGAGATCCTTAGAAGGCACCAATTATATGTCAAGTTCAACAAGTGTTAATTATGGATGAAAATGGGTCAAGTTCCTTGGCCACGTAATATCAATGAAGGGCATATCTGTAAACCCATAAAAGGTGAAAGTTGTCATTGACTACAAACAACCAAAGATAGTTACAGAGATTAGGAATTTGTTAGGCTTGGGTGGATAGTACAAGAGACTCATCTAAGACTTCTCCAAACTAGCAGAACCTATGACCAAGTTAACCAGGAAAGGCGTTAAGTTCACTTTGGATGAGAAGTGTGAACAATCATTCCAAGAACTAAAAAAGAGATTGACTTCGGCCCCTATCTTAGTCACTCTAACCCATGGTGTTACTTATGTCCTATATAAAGATGTTTCACTGAGTGAACTGGGAGTAGTCTTGATGCAAGAGAAGTAAGTAATTGCTTATGTTTTGCAACAACTAAAGGTCCATGGGAAGAATTACCCTACTTACAATCTAGAGTTCATCGCCATTGTATTTGTCTTAAAGATTTGGAGACACTACCTTTATAATGAGAAATTCTATCAGTTTTCATATCACAGGAGCTTGAAGTACATCTACACCCAGAAGGAGTTGAACCTCAGGCAACTCTTTTCTAAGACGTCTTGTTCTTCCCTAATTAGTTCTGGCGAGAGTAACATCTTGTTCTAGCCTGCTATATTTAATAGTTGAGATTTACAGGTTGTCCTGGGTATTTCTAACACTAGGGTTCCCTAGGATCAATCTTGGAGAAATTTGTAGTTCCTCTTAATATGTCATCTATTCTTGGTGAGAGATATTTATTCTCAATATAGCTAGGTTTAACTATCGATAGTCGACACACAACCATCATGTTTTTGTGAACAACACCGGGTTTTCTATGGTGATTCACTAAGTCTATTAAATCCTCTTTCTCGAAGTTCGTTCGGCTAAGTCTTTAACTTAATCAGTTCTACCAATGTTTTTTGGTAGTGGAACGATTAAGGGATTAGTTCCAATGTGAACTTGTTCTTGGATTATATATCTCTATTTGGTGGTCACTTTGATAAATTACTTGGAAACACAGCTTTTGCACTAAAAGTTATATTTTATTCCAATTTCTTAAATTTTATCAACCGATAATTTTGTCAAAATTTGGGTATTACATCCAACCTACCCTTCATAAATTAATTTCAACTTAATTGCTTATCGAACATGCTGCTAATGTTGCTACTAAGCGATTGGATCTTTAGGAATGTAAGCAACAGCAAACACTCTGGCTTGGTTTTATTCCTGGCCCTGATTCTAGTTTCATAGTTGTTGTTGTTGAAGAGCTTGAGTAGGTGTTGTATGGCAATTCCTTACTATATGTCCCCTTTGCCTATGCAGATAGCATAGTCCCAATTATTTCATCTATGTCTTCTGTTGCTCTTTAACATCATTGGGTTGTACCTGAAAATTTAGTTTCTCATTCTCATTCTTCGTCTCTTGCAATCCCTTGCATCGATTCTTTAAGGATCATTTGAAGTAAATGTTCTTCTTGATTGATCTAAGCCTCGCTATCATCCCTTTGGATGTAGTTAGCCTTAGAGGAATGACTAGCCTCTTGATTTCTACTTTTAGTTCATTTGGCGATGACACCTATAACATCTCAAAAATTCATATGAAATTTGAAAATTTATTTAGAGAATTATGCAGAATTGACAAATGAAAAATTTGGTAAGTCCTAGTTTAGCCAAATAAGGAATAAAATCAATTTAATAGATTTTTGGAAGAAAATATATGAATATAATGTATATCATGGGATATCATAGCCAAAAATATAAGCATATGTGCAAATTTTGATGAAAACAAGATTAGAAAGTCAATTTGGATTAAGATTTGGCAAAAATCTGAAAATAGAACATGAAATTCGGCTAAAAATCATATAAATATAACTCAAAACGCATCCAACAGCTGCAAACTGTCTATCTAAATCTAATCTCGCGATCCTACGGCCGCAAGATAATCTGCACCAAAGCCCGAGCGCACAGGATAACGAAGATCGAATGGACAGAGATGATCAAGGACGATCGAACAGTCGCAAAATCTCGATTGCGAAGTCGCACACTGCGACTCTGCATGTACCAATCTCGACCCTTTGATCTGATCTGTGTGCGTGTCTCGAAGATGATCCGATGCGCTGAGATATTAGCCAATTTATAAAATATGAAAAAATGCAAATATCGACGAAAAATTCACCGAAAATTATCAAAAAATTGAGATAAATACCAAAAATTGATTTTTAAATTCTGAAAAAAATCTAAAAATACTTATGTTCCTCTTATAATTAGGAAGTACGAAATTCTAGAGAATTTAGGTGTTTTACTCTAAGAAAAACTCAAAAATTTCTATTTCCCCCCTTTGAAAATCTATATAAACCCCCCTAGGCTCTCACTTCCCTCATTCCAAAAATAAGAGTTGAAATTTTCTCTTATTTTCTCTAAGCCCTCTTCTTGGCACCTCTTCTCACCTTTCTTTCTTCTCTCTTGCGTGTGAGAAGTTTTTCTCTTAGGTTGGAGAATTAATTTGGGTGATCTTCGTTGGCACTAGTACGTGGGGGAATTGCTGCAGAAATTTTTGAAGAAAGCGTCACAAGGTGGAAGTGATTTCTAGAATACCCTTTTGTTCTTATTTAAATTTATAGCATAGTCATTGTTTGTGTGTTTTTCACTGAAATCAAAGATTTTCAATTTCATTTTTAGAATTTTAAAAGTTTATTTCAGTTTTTTAGTTTTGATTCATTTTTAATCAATTGTATCATCCATGCCATGTTAGTATCACGCTTAGGCTTTTAAATTAAAGTATGATGCATGTTTTATGAATGTTTCATGAATTGATTATGTATATTATAAATTTTAGTTTGATTTCATATTTTGAAATTTATTTTATGAGATCATGATATGAGAGTTAAGCTGAGACGATGGTGATATTAACCACGTACCATGATAGTGGTCAAGGCGACGCTATGGATGTTCTTTTCATATGAGTTAGGTCATATGGTTTTCAGACCTAAGTACTTGAGGGTCGTGTACCACACTACCTATTGAGTCACCACGTGTAACGGGTTGATGGCGAGTGGGCCCGTTTACTTAGTTAAGAACATCAAGGGATTAAAGGCCCTTTTGGTTTAAGACTTGACTTGAGCAAATTGTTGTTTGAAACGCCTAATGATTGCAATTGTTTGAATTATGATTGTGTTATGAATTTGAATATGAAAGATGGTTGTTTGAAAAGGATCCATTGGGCTATATGTTCACTCCTTCTTTTCTTATTTTTTAAGGAAAGTGAAACCTATGAAGCAGTTGAACATGGATAGTTCTTAGAAAGTTTCTACCTTATTATTTTTAGAATTTTTAAGGGCATGCTGCCCAAAGTTTAAATCTTTTCTACTGAAAAGTATTTTGAAGTTTTCCGCTATAATAATTAGTTTTTTTGAAAAGTTTTGTACTTTCAATTTTTTTCTATTATGAATAAAATAGTTTAAATTTATTTATCTCTTTTAATTTGCTTTGATTTTATTAAAGTGAGAATTTTGTATTCTTGAATATTTATACAAAGGCACGAGATATTGAAAAAGAAAAAAAAACAAGTGTGTGTCACTTGTAAAGTAAAACCAGCCCGACCTGCCAATTGGTTAAGTTCGCTGTCAAGAGAATGGTGGTTATGTCCAATGCTTAAAGATACGGGGGTTGGGGTGTTACAACAACTGATGATCCTAAACCTAGGGTTGTGGCTACATTGGGGTTAGAGTCCTTATCACTTGCTCAACCACCTATCGAGTGATTTTTGCCATTACTTCTGGTGATAGAATTTCCACTGGAGTTGTTGGTGCCACAATTGCCCCTTGGTTTCTTTGATTGGATGCATCAGTATTTTCCACCCTCGTTATGTTCTCTCTGTTGACCTCCATTATCTACAATCCATCTTTGCTTATCCTCCGGATACCAACAGCTTTTCCAAACTTGCTAAAATGGTCATTTTTCTTATATCATCGTTTCCGTTCATCTCCTCAAGTTTTCATTTCGTTCGTGCTATCATGCCTCTAAATTAATGTTTCTAGGCTCTTGATTTGTTTAATGGCCTAGTAGTTTATTCTTCTAAGGTCTGTTTGAGGGTTTCAAGGCCCTCTAATATTTTTGGATACAGGATTTGGTCTCATAATCAAAACATGTGATGTATATGAATTTACAACAAGTATAGCATGCATTCAATTAATCAAGCAATCATACAAGTTCACATTAACATAGCGAAATGTCAAGTTTCCATCTGTGCCTCCGAGTCTGAGCATCCACACAAACTTTCACCTAGACATTTCACTACACCCAAAAGATTTTGTAAATGTCCCGACAACTAAGGTTTCCCAAGCCCCACTATACATGACCTTCCCATACCAGCCATGCATAGGGAAACAAGCTCTTCCAAACTTACCAATCATTCACCAAAAATGGCTCGTCATTCTCCGAGTCAGGCATTCCTCCATACCCCTGAATTCCTAAGCATCTCATATCACATAGAAACCAAAGATACATGATCCTCCCAATCTCGTGTCCTGACCAAATAAGTGTTTCATTTTCACACATTTTCAGTCTCTAACATATCTCCTAAAAGTTTTTATTTATGATCCATTGTGCCACCCTTGACAACACCCAAGTTTCTACCTAAGGTCATTTTTGTAGATGTAAGGTCTTAATTCCTAGTTGAAAGGCTCAACCCTCATCTAGTTCTTGTACCACTCCAAGCACTATCTTTGTACTCTAGTGTTTTTCTTTGCCCTTAATTACTACCATCTAATTTTTCTTGTAGGAAAATAAGTATGTTCTTCAATTCTGACTACTCGTATGAGCTAGTGGGACAACATCCAGATTAGGCAGTGAGACTGAAGTCTGCTTAAATAACTGCGCTTTCTCGAACAGGATAACCCATCTCTCTTTCAATGTTTAGCTTTACTCAGGACAAGGCTTACTCACTGTCAACTCAACTTGTAATCTTTGTTTTCAGACAAAACCTTTGAAAACATATATTTCTTTTTTAAAAAAATAATTTTCAATTTTAAAATAGAAGGTAGGGTTTCCTAAATTTAACTCAAAATAAAGGTTTTACCTAATTGAGTCAATTCTTTCTATTTCTACCCAAGGCATCTAAAGCCTAGGTTTTGATACAACCTTTGGTATCAGACTAGTTCATTTCACCTAGTAACCTACTGATTGAGCTTTGATACCACCCTTGATATTAGACTAGTTCTTTTTGCCTAGTAGCCTACTGATTATGTTCTGATACCACCTTTGTAGCACCCTACCTCCCCATCTCGGGTCCTAATCATGTCATTCCGTCAACGTCCAGCACTCTATCTTTGCAAATTTAACTTTCTAATTAAACTATTCTAAAGAAGTTTTTGCCTAAATGGTTTCCTAAAAAGTTAGAAAATGAAAGGGTGAGCACAACCCCCAATGGATATTCTAAGTATTTAAATCATTATTTCAACCAAACAAGACAAGCACATCAAAACACTTTCGTATATTAGGTGATTCAAACAAATTTCTTGTTTAAAATTGACATGAAGATT
The DNA here is from genome assembly GCA_030144865.1 of Tinospora cordifolia. Classification (NCBI taxonomy): domain Eukaryota; kingdom Viridiplantae; phylum Streptophyta; class Magnoliopsida; order Ranunculales; family Menispermaceae; genus Tinospora; species Tinospora cordifolia. The sequence goes on from JAJIYU010013075.1 coordinate 11,010, forward strand.
GAAAGGACTTCTTCCTCAGCATTTCCCATTAGGTCTAGATTAGTAACCCCTGTAGCCAATTACCTTCTTCATAACCCTATCTCAATAGTGAGGTTTTCACTTGACTACCAACCCCTCTCAATGAAACCCTCTATATCCTCTTCAAATTGGGAAATACCAACAACGATTTCCCTTACCATGTCGTTACATGGTTAAGATATTTATTAATCTCTTTTTAGTGATAGATCATGCAATATATGAATTAAAACAAACATACAACAAGTGAGCATGGTAAAAGGCATTCAATAATATTCTAAAGCATGTTGCATAGCATAGTTCATGTGATCATACATATCATGTATCAATGTTCTAAATATCATGCATATCTATGGCATATCAAATCAAATAAATCATATGCATGTAACATTCATGTCAAAAGTCAAGCACACATGCAAGCCTCATTAAAATTAAAATAATGAAGTAAAAGATAAAAATCATCTCCACTTTAGTAATATTACTCTTCTAAAGCCTCAATTGAATCTCTTCAAATTTCTCCAACTGGTAATCCAAAATTTTTGTAGCACTTTGTTACCTCAACTCCAATTGCTACAAAATTTTTGTCACACTCCGTTACTTCAACCCCAACTGTTGTTTAGAATAGCCTAAGAAGAGAGAAAGAATGCCAAGAGAGAGGAAGAGGGAGAGAGAGAGAGCAAGAAAGACGTTTTGATTTTTGCTAGGATGAAGAGAATGTGAGCACAGGGCCTTTATATAGAGTTTTAGGGGCTGAGAATTGGCAAGTTTGTGAGGTCGGGCAACAAGAAACTTTTTATTTCCCTATTGTGCGCCACATGTGAGTGATAAAATTAGGGTTTTGGTTCGATCTACTTTCTAATTCTTTTCTTTGCGCAAGTTTTTCGAAAATCTTTGCTACAAGACTGTGGTCCTGCAATCTAGACCTTCCTAAATCAACACAACGCAAGACCATAGTCTTGTGACCGTGGTTCCTTTGTTTACGCAAGACCCCTTTGGCTTTCTATTTTTCTTGGATTTACGCATCATTTATTTTTTATTTTCCTTTTTATTTCTATTTTTCTATTTCATCTCTTTGCTTCTAATTTCTCATATTTCTATGTGTTTCCATTGTCTGTGGTATGCAACCCATATACAATTCAAGCAGCTAATTTTTACAAACTGGAATATAATTCAATTAATAATTTGGGTAAGAAATTTTCCCACTTCTATTCCTCATTTTGGCCATATATTTCATAAAATATCCATGCATTAATGTTTCATTTAATCCTGTTTCGTACAATTTTGTTTCAAGCTATTACAAGTTGTTAATCAAATTGAAAAACTTAACCCTAGTGTTTCTCTCATCATCATCATTAAGTTAAAAAGGAGAGCAGGAAAGTGCAATATATGTTAAATCCCAACAGACTCTAGGGACACACCCATCACCAAAAAAATTTGAGATGCATCCACAGTTCTGTCATCAGTAAAAAAGGATAAACCCAGTGTTCCAATTGCAAGAACACCCACAATGATCCCCAGTGGACCATTGCGATGATATGTGGTTTAAATCTTAATTAAATGTGATCAAAATTACACAATCACTCGTCTCATCATGATACACATGTATATCATTTCATCATAAAATAGACATTAATCATACATGTAAATCACACATGTTAATCATTTCATGATATCTAGGATACAATCATGCATATCTCGCATGTAATCATCAAGCACGGATAAATCAATCATGTTATTCAACATTCATGTATAACATATGAAATCATGGTGTCAAATCATTATTTAAACACTCCCTAGCATGCTTCTAGGCATTCAAGCAATGTAAACACATGACATGTTCAGCATTAAAATTCAAATAATAATAGGGAACAAGGTAATCACTTTCACCTACTGTTTTGTTCCCTTGGGCCCTCTTCTTGTTACTTCCATAACCTTGAATCCTCAACCTTTCAAGATTAAAGTTATTTTCCTAGTATTTGATACAATTCTAATCTTGTTGGGTCATAATCTAATGATTACTTAATAATGGTGGTGTGTGCTATGAAAAAGAATATGCAACAAAGTTTTTCTTTTTGTGTATCGTGGAAGAAGAAAGGGGTAACGCAATAACCAAGCTGCATAGGTGAGGGGTAAAGAGAAAAAGGCAATGCATTAAACAGTAATGCGAATCATTATCATAGTAACCACGGTACATGTGAAAATGAATAGGGTCTCAAATGTGTTATCATAGTAGGTGTGTGCTATGAAAAAGAATATGCCACTGTGTTTTCCTTTTTGTGTACGGCGAAAGAAGAAAGGGGTAATGCAATAACCAAGGTGCATAGGTGAGGTTTAAAAAGAAGAAGGCAATGCATTAAACAGTAATGCGAATCATTATCGTAGTAACCACGGTACATGTGAAAATGAATAGGGTCTCAAACGTGTTACCATAGTAGGCTACCATGATAACTAGAGAACCCTAATTGTACTACGCCGGTAACCTATCATAGTAGTTTGTGTTTTGGGCATGTGAACAGTGCACTATCATGGTAGTCTTGTAAATCCCAGAAATTACATTATGTTTGTGCATCTCTCGTTTCCCCTGATGCATGGCGCATCAAAACACTAAACATTGCACTTAAAAATAAGAATCTCATTAAACGGTAGCGTGTTATATCTTGCCGCTATCCCTTCTTCCTTTGTTTGCCTCCAAAAATGTGTAGAACACTTTTAAGGTTAGATTTCATTAAAAGAATGGCCATTCTCTTAGAAAACACAAACTAGAGATGGGAAAACACATATTATGTGTGAAAATCAGTGCTTACCTTGTCTGTAACCGTGGGTGATGTTACAACAATCAACCCTCCACCGATTTCACTATTCTTCTTCAATCTTTGCTCAAGAGGTCTTTTGAATGGCTTGGGATAGGTGAGAATTGTAACACCCCAACCCCCGTATCATTAAGCATTGGACCATCCACCGTTTTTCTTGACAATGGACCAAACCAAACGGCGGGTTGGGTCATGTTACGTTACAAGCGACGCACACTTGACTTTCTATTTCAGTCATTTCATGCCTTGATCGTATTTAATCGTACATAACTTAAAAAAAGAGAATTT